>LPNX010028975.1:100751-173506 GCA_001517045.1 Pseudotsuga menziesii | reverse complement strand
TTAATCTAACCCCCCACACTCCTAAAATCCTAGCACACCTTTAACTCTCTCTCTCTCTCTCTCTCACAGAAACACATCCACAAGTCACCTCATCCCACTAAGGACACACCCCCCTACCTTGAATCTATCTTTGTCTCTCACACCCCTCACACACACACACACATCCCTATGTCTCCCCTTACCACTAAGGACAGACCCCCCCCATTTTGCACGTTTTATTGAAGAAAAATGGGAGTGCATTTTATTGAAGCAAAATAGGAGCGCGTTTTTTCAAGGTAAAACATAAGCGCGTTTTTGCAAGGTAAAACGGGAGCGCGTTTTTTGTACTATCCTAATTGGCATGCATGTTAGAAACCTTGGGACTAGGCTTGGAAGGGTCGAGATTACTTGGGATGATTTCTATTTTATGGATCAAGAGTGACTAACTTCACTCTACTATTGCATCTAAAAGGTCCCTCAACTTTGTGCACTCACCCTCAAGTGTCTTCTAAGGCACTTGATTTGGGCACACCAGAGGATAATAACATGATCAAGGACATTGGTAATGTAAGTGTCGACTTTTCTGTGATCCCTATATTTCTATTGCATAACATTCAACATGCTACAGTAGATGAGATCGAGGCGAGAGAGCGTGTGGTAGTTGAAAAACTAAAGCATTCAAAGAATATGATGGCATCTCTTAAGACCAAAGTGTAGGAGACAGAGAAGAAAACACAAAGATGGCAACAAGATAGGCAAAGATTGGATCAAGTTGTCTCGCTCGCATGCCATGAATTCTCCAAAGAGGGAATTACACCTAAAATAATCTCGAAGGCTCAAGTTATTTTTCTTGGGGAATTAATAGCTTCCGAGCTCCACCATCAAATTAAAGAGTTAGAAGAAAAAATGTCTCCCAGTACACCCCATGAAGTACTGGAAGCGCGACAAAGGGAAGTAAGTGAGAATGTCAAAAGATTCAGGAGTCCGAGGCACTTTGTGCCAATGCATATGCGTAGGTTTCTCATTCTTGGGAAGCCTTGATTGGCGATCCAAAATTGGAGAAAGTCATAGAGAAGCTTTATAAAGTGGAGGTAAATCTAGCTGGGATAAAAAATTCATTGAAGGAGTTGTCATTGTTTGAGGAAATGAGAAAGGTTGTCGACTTGAAAACATTGCAGCAATTGGTTATGAAACTATGAACACAACAAAAATGTCGAACTGAACACATCGCAGAGCTCCAGGTCAAAGCAGAACAAGTTACAGGGGCCATCCATCTGGTCCATGAGTATGTGCAATAAGTGCTGGGAGCGACAAGAGTTAAAACATAAAAATATATCAGTTCCGAACTTGTGGAACAAATTGATAAAGTCAAAGAAGATGTGTAGAGACAAGCAGAAGAAGTGATGAAAATATGTCACGAGTTTTAGAATAAACTCAATGCGGCTAAGATCTTTGGATGAAGTGGCTTAAGATTAGCCACAAGTGAGTGTCGGGGGTCTGTTGTCCCTAGGAAAGGGCATAAGAGTTTTGGTCGGAAGTGTGAAGAATCCAGTCACAAGGTAAGAAAGGCCCTAACAAAAAAAGAGAGAGTTAGTCGAATACAAGAATTCGACTTGTTTTGAAAAAGCAATGAATCTAAACAAAGAGTTAAGTTAGACTAGTAGTCTATTTTGGGAATGGGCATGAATGTAATCTGGGCCAATAGAGCATTTATTAATGTAATGATATTTCTTAGGTTAGTTAGAGAATCAGTCGACTGTTAGTTGAGAAATAGTCGACGGTTAGAAGAAGAGTTGTGAAAAGTTTATAAGGTCGATCCAGAATCTATGTGTGGATATCCATGACCTTGATATTTTTTCAATCTCGAGAGAGAGATCGAAAAAGGAGATCCTAAGAAGAAGACAACAGAAAGAGGAATAATACATGAGAACACAAGAAAGACAGAGAAAAACTCATTTATTGTAAGAATATCTCGAGAGAAGTCTATAGTATGTGCACGCAGACCAAAAGCGTTCTAAATATTGCTCATGCCAAATGAAGAGCGCTTTTGTGGTTTTCCCGTATAGGATTCCATGTTAAATATGTGTGCCTATGATGTCTATGTATCTTGTGTCTGATTCTTTATGAGATTGTTTCACTTATATTGACATAATATAGTGGAATGTTGATAAAAATGATTGTATACATGCTTTAGATCTGTATATTTATATGTTGTGTACGTGTCGATTGATCGGTCTACTTTCTATGTTGTGTATGCATTCACAAATGTCCATCTCTCTACTTTGGTCGAGCAGTTTGTTAATGTTGTCATGAAGAAATTCCCTTCCATAACTGTAGAATCCTAGTTCTTGTAGTCCCCATAGGTATCTCAGGTGAGACCTCACTTGTGTCGTAGGTGTTGCTGACAAAGTTACACTCTATCGAGCCAGTGCCTTGGGCTTTATTGGACGGGTAGGGAAAACCAAACCTGGGTTTGTGGGATCGATGTCAATAGATAGTATGTGTTGTTGGATCTCTGCAAGCTAAAGCATTAGATAGCTCGTATCTCTGTTAAATCTCTCATCGGAGGCTAGAAAATCTCAATGACTACAAAATGAAAAACTGACCATTTTAATGAGGATGAAAAGGCTTAAATTAGGAGGTTAAAAATTGTATAAACAATATCATCCAAGCACATCATGAGTGTCGCCATAAGGATATCAAGAGCCATCTCGGCAAGAACACAAATACATTGAGGCGCTTTACTGATAAAATGAAGGTATTGCGATAGTGTGTATGGTTGGAAGTCTTAGGAACCATCATCGCTCATTGCACAAAATTACTACACAAAGAAACCGAAATGCACGAGGAGTTCAGAGAAACCAAAACGCATGGAAAGAGCTGGATAGGTAGGATCTCATTGTTAAGAGGCCATCCCCTAGATGATATATTCTACGTCATTGCTTCTATTCGAATGCAACCTAGGTTGATTGACTCAACCCGAGAAGACGATGGATAACCACCATTGTTCTGGGTTGTTGCTTGTATTCGAATGCAATCTAGATAGGCCGACTCAACTCGAGAAGGAGATGGAGAACAACCTTGTGGGAAAAGAGTCAAAGGCCACAAACAAATGACCATGCATGCAATCCATGATCAAAGTACTCTTTAAACAATGGACCAAAAAGATTAGAGAAATGAAAAAATGTAAAACAAATATTGTTGCAAACGACAACATTAAACGTCTAAAATGAATACTAACATTAGTTTCACACTAGTGTTATAATTTTGATACAGAAATACCATTATCCTAAGTTTAATGATCAATGGCCTCGATGTGTATCCAAATAAGACCTCCAATTATGTGATTGGCCCATAAATTTTTTTTCGTGAATTATTGATTAAAACTTTAAGTTAAAGGAAAGACAAATGCATAGAGTTGTGTAAAGATTAATGTAAAAATATGCACTCTGTTTACTAGAGTCCTAGCAGTCGATGTTCCTAGGACTCTAGTAAACATGTTGTAGCTTGGGTGGTTGGGAGGAATGAATGTTACACTTGCCACCCAGGTTTTATTCTTATAAGTAACATGTTTTCTCTTGTTGAGCTTTTATGTAATGAATGAGTGAATGACTCGATTGTGTAATCTTGATTCTTGTGTTGAAATAGCAAGTGGAGTATCCCTCTAACAAATGATGAAACACCATACTTCCATTTAAAAAAAAAGTCCTAGTAACCAAAAGTAAAGGCTAATAATAATTAATATGTAGTTTAATTGATATCCAATATTAAACTTATTATTATATTGAGTCGTATTATTAAGAAGGTTCGTTACTTTGTTAAAAAGAGTAAAGGCTAATAATAATTAATATGTAGTTTAATTGATATCCAATATTAAACTTATTATTATATTGAGTCGTATTATTAAGAAGGTTCGTTACTTTGTTAAAGCGTTCATTATTACTGTGTGTACACACTTTCTTTCTTTATTGATTAATATACAGTGAACCAAATTGCTAATAGAATAAACAATTCAATCTAGAAAAACTTTAGATTTCCACAAATTCCGAATAGTCAAAAGCGTTCATTACTTTGCATACACACTTTCTTTATTGATTGATTAATTTCCAGTAAACCAAATTGCTAATAAATAAACACTTCAATCTAGAATCTAAAGAAAATCTAGATATCCACAAACTCCGAATAACTCCGAATAGTAAAATAATAATTAAAGTTTTGGGTTAACTAATAAAATATGACAAACTTTATTATACTTGCCTCAGCAGGTATATTGTAATCAATTGCAAGTCAAACTCTTTTGACTTTTGTATTAGCTGGTGTCTTTTGAGGCAGGTATAAAGAATTAAATTCTGTTTTGCAAAGTATGACTTAGGGATTTGTAAAATATTTTTTTTAATTTTGTTAAAAAACTATTTTTGTAAACATCTGATTGGTGGATAGAAGATGATGTAAACTTTGGAATTTGGTATCTGGATTTGAGTTGACATGTGGAAACATGACATCATAATAATAAAATTAAAAAAATAAAAATTATATCCCATTGCCATCTGTTATAGCAAGTGGTACCATCGGAGCCAGTTGTTCTGCAATGCAGGATGTATGTGTCCAAGTTTTCAATGCCTGTGCATGAACCCCTTGGATTGAGAATAGATCTTATGCATAGAGATTCAACGCTTTCGCAGTCTTTCCAGGCAATATTACATCCACTAAACACTTTGCACGAGTAGTCCAACGCAGTCGAGAGAGACTTGAAAGGTGCCAGATGTCTGTAGTTCCAAAGGCTTATCGATCCGCTGAAAAACTGAAACAAATCGGGGAGTCCGTAACTAGAGGACAAGGATAATTTATGACGACGATAGCAATTGGTAGCCCATATTTATCCTTTTCTGCAATTCTGGACACCGGCAGTGACCTGATATGGACACAGTGCCAGCCCTGCAATGATTGCTATGGTCAGTCAACCCCAATCTATGATCCTTCTCTGTCCTCCAGTTACAATATGATCAAATGCAAAAGTTCTGAGTGCTATGCCGTTGATTCTTATAGTTGTGCTGGTGCAATGTGCCAATACACTTATACTTACAGTGATGCCTCCTCCACTATGGGAATGCTTTCATCCGAGAGCTTTACCCTTTCTTATGGGTCAATTCACCATTTTGTTTTTGGATGTGGCCAGGACAATCAAGGGAATTTCGGTGGAGGTGATGGAATAGTAGGCTTCGGACGAGGCCCCTTATCTTTGATTTCGCAGCTTATCCCATTGGGAGCTAATAAGTTTTCTTACTGTCTCGTGTCTGCAACTGATTCTCCTTCCAGATTCAGCCCTTTGTTTATAGGTCACACTGCTTCCTTAAATCCCACGACTGTCCGTTCGACTCCTTTCATTACGAGCACCCTGTCTCCAACTTTCTATTATCTTTCATTGGAAGGAATCAGCGTTGGCGGTCAATTATTGAACATCCCTGCTGCTACTTTTGATCTTCAATTAGATGTCAGTGGCGGAGTTATCATAGACCCTGGAACGGCTGTGACATTTCTGCAATCTGATGCATATGATGTTTTGAAAGAAGCCTTGAACTCATCCATCAATCTCCCGCAGTCCTATGCAAATGATGTTGGACTGGATCTCTGTTATAGGCCTCAACAATCTGACTCTTCCAGTGCAGACTTTCTGACTATAACTTTCCACTTCAAGGGAGAAGATTATGATTTGCCGAAAGAGAACTACGTATACTCTGATGACATGAGTGGCATAATCTTCCTTGCAATGCTACCGAGTTCTTACACCTCCATATTTGGTAATTATCAACAGCAGAATTACCAAATACTCTACGACAACGGAAATAACGTGCTCTCCTTTGCTCCGACAGTTTGTGATACGTTGTAAGCAAGCAGATGCATCATATGGGATTTACATGACTAATATAGATTATTAGAATCTGTTCCTGCTACTACTTTTATCAAATTATTTTGAGTCTGTTCCTGTTCGTGCTAATTTATTAGAGTCTGTTCCTGCTATAGATTGTTATAGATTATTAGTGTATTTTCCTGTTTATCTATTTTTATTAGTAATATCAGCACATATGAACAATTGATTACTCTTTGCAAATAATGAAGGCTGGTTTATTTTATTTTATGGAAGTGTGCATGTCTTCATTGTGTATGAAACACTTTTATGAGAAGATATATATATTTTAAAAATGTATATAATTTTTTTGGTTTTGTTATACTTGTATATGGTTAGATGATGAACTTTTTTTTATAGACTGGTATCAAGGAATCTTTTATCAATACACTTAATCCTATTCCTCCCTTCTCCACATTGCTAGTTGTCGCCTCGAATCCTCTACTGGCATAGCTTTTTCTAACCGCCAGGTTGTAGCCACCTCTTTTGTGGATTGCTGCAGTAACATCCATGCTATGGTTTTCTTCCATATTCATGGTAGCCATGTCTCCGTCCCTGAGCTTATCTTGATTGCAGATTCCCTCCATTCAAAGAGTAAAAAACAAAGTAAGGAATTATTACTCCTCCTGTCATTATGATACACCAGTATCCCTCCTCCATACCTTCGCTGCCAGCTACTAATTGGCTCCAGTCCACGCAGCAACCTCCCTCTCCTCCAGGATGTGCTACAACGGCCTCTCCTAATTATCTGAGCTTAAAAAACATGTACGTTCGGTCCATCGAACGGGTCAACAACGAAGTCAACCATTAACTTCGATGTTGATCCGTTGGATAAGCCGAACGTACATGTTTGTTCAGGATGGCTCTCCTAATTCACTCTCCATCCAACCATCACGACGACTTAGCGTCTCCCCCGTCCTGCAATCAATCCGCGAGGGTTAACGTAATTGTTTATTTTCTTAAACTAAGATTCATATTATCCAACCCGTTAATACTTTTTACTTAGGTGAATTAAATATATGAAAAGTATTTTAATTTGCATAGTAATTTAAGAATTTTGACTTGTGTTTGGTTTAGTTGCTACAGTGTGGATATTTATTAATGTTTTATGAAGTTTAATTTATTTATATCCTCACTTATATGATATTTGGTTTATTGCTAGTTTATTATTGTTTAGTTGTTGATATTTTAAGTTATTTACTTTTTTATCTTATAATATTGGATATTTAGTTATATTAATAGTTATTTGTTATTAATTATTTGAGTTATTTATCATCTTGTTATTTGCATATTCAAATTATTATTTGCATGTTACTTGTTATTTTGTTATTAATATCACCTAATCCATGATGATAATATAAACATTCATATTTATATTGTAATACTTGAACTATGCTTGTTATATTTGATTAAAATAATACTTACTTTGTGATAATGAATTAGTATATTTTACTAATAACTACATATTATATCTCTATATTACCCATAGACTACTTTATTTGTTCTAGACTCTATTAGGCAATGGTTGCTAACACGTATATGCCAGGAGTATCTTTGGTGTTTAGTCTCTTAGTAGGAGCATAATAGGACTCTCCCCTTGGAGGTTTCAACTTCCAAAGCAATTAAGGATAAGTGACTAAGGCGACACTGGTCATTTGTCTTGACTTGAATATATTTATGAGTGGCAAACCATTTCAATCCGTAACAAATCCTTGACCCTTCTCTCCATGCTGAGATAAATGTGAGGAAAATGCTAGGTAGTGGATCTTGGGTGTCCTACCTCTGTATTGATTAGTAAAAAGAAAGATTACATTTAATTTTAAATTATTTTCTTTACAAATAACAAATGGTATTAAGATTTTCATCACAATTGGGATGAGATTAGTAAAACATATATTATATATATTTTTTGAACTTTAAATTATTTTCTTTGCAAATAACAAATAGAATTATTTTCTTTACAAATAACAAATGGAATTTTATGCCTGTAGATTCTCATCACAATTAGAATGTACATAGTATTTTTTTTTTTTTACAATAACAATTATGTTAACAAAGGTTTGTTTTGAAAACACATCCTAAATAGACCGCGAATTCTATAGTCCCTGCTGCTTGATAACGACTAATAAGTTCATACAAAAACAAATTACAATGTAGATCCATTTTCGATCTCACATAGGCTCAATGCTTCCAAAGTAAAATGCACACGTGTTATAAAGAACAAACGTACATTTTGTAAATAACGTGCACATAATTTTAGACTAACATAACGTTAATGTAAAACTCATGTTTTCTCTTCTTAAGGCCATAAATTTTTTCTTCTTAAGGTCATAAATTTTTACTAGTGTCCCTTGTCTCTTGAATCCATGTCTCAATTTTTCCTTTCTTTGTTATGCTTTATTGTTGTAAGGATTTAAAGCCAAGGTTGTCCAAAAAAACTCCATATATTATTAGATAAAATTATGAGCTTAACTCCAATGATTCTAGAACTATTAGCTCAACTTCAACTTTTATAATCACAGTTATATTGGATAACTATTACTATTAGCTTAACTCCCATGATTCTACAACTATTAGCTCAACTTTAACTCTAATCACTTAATGCTTAGTCCAATTTCATTTGGCATCTAGGAGTCTAGCTAATGTGCACTCATGTAAGAGTAGAACTCCTAATAAACTCTTCCAAACACCTAATAAACTCTAGCATCTAATAGTTGGGCATCTAGCTAATATACAATTCATATTACATGTTTAGGTTTTCACTATAGATATAATTAGGTTTTCTATTCTTTTTAAAGGAGGTTAGTCTAACTCATAATTAACAATTTCAAAAAAATTAAAAATAATTTAGTTAACATCTGATAAGTACAATTCATGATAGTTGGAAAAAACAAACTTCAATTATTAGGTACAACTATTCAATTATTAACTTAAATATAAGATGATGCAACTAATAGCTTAACTTACTTTTAATTGAATTGCAATTGCCAATATATTAACTTTTAAATTAACTATTAGATACAACTATTAGCTTCACTCCAATTATTGTACAATTGTTATTTTAGATTTACTCCAATGCTCCTACAACTATTAGCTTAACTTTAACTCTAATCCCCATTATATTGGATAACTATTAAATTATTCCAATAGTGATACAAATATCAAATATTAAATTAAAGTTAGACTCTGGACTTCATCTCTTAGCATGAAAAGTTGGCCTTGATTTCAGTGAAACCATGCACCAAGAACAATTACTTAGGTAATGTGCAGCTTATGTGACACTCAAAGTCCATTTAGCTATTATATACAACTATTTGTTTAACTCCAATGATGATACCACTATGAGCCTAACTTCAATTATGAACTTAGCAACAATAAATTAAGTGGTTATTATATTAGCGTAACTATTAGATACAAGTAATTAACAGATTCTTTAGTAAAAAACATTATCAATATGTTAAATATATAACTCTCCCCTTATTTTAAACATATTAATCTTAATAATATGGTTGTTGCTAGTTGATAAAGAAAATCTTTATTCATTCTCATTACTATTGAGTGTTCATCTATAATTATGTATATTTAAATGAAATATTAAGTTTATATTTATATTAAATATTAAGTTTATGTTTATATTATACTTGTTAATAATAATAATAATGGATAAAATAATAATATGAGTATTTATTTGATGGAATTATTTTTTATAAAAATCTGTAATAAAATTTTAAATATTTATAAAACATCTATGAAAAAGTAAGAAATGCACTTATATAATTTATGTAATTTTTCATTTTGAAAAAATTATATCAAAATTGAATAGTTAAAAATAAAAAATGACCCGAAAAGACATTATTTATTTTAGAAACAAAAAAATTCTTAATATATTTTTATATTTTAGTAATTTGTTTTAATGTAAATTGACAACGTGACCAATATGTATATCCGAAAAATCTTAACAACTACGAATAAAAAATAAAATTAAATGAAAAATGTACACATTTCTATTTTATAAAATCACCATTGGATGGTTTCATATTAGTTAGCCACCGTCCTTACGTTTATTACTTTTGCAACTGTGCGTTGTGAATTTAATTAAAAATGTATTCAATGTATTTAAAGGTATGTGCTTTAACTTTTAAATGTCAAAAAAAAATCTGGCAATAGGAATTAGACACTTGAACCTAATATAAAAAAAAGAAACTGAAGATATATTATAAGTACTGGTGGTTAAATTTTTAGGATATATTCTACTTTATAGTGATTATCAAGGTTATGATGTATCCATAGTTTAAAAATAAGGTGCTTTTTCTTAATAGCAAAGACGAGGTCTAGCAAATGAAAATGCATTAGCGACCCTTCCACCACGTCCTTCATTATCAGGCCATTTGTGTTATATATAATTTAATTAAATGCAAGTTCCAACCCATATATATATATGGGTTTTTGTCTTTCTCTCTCATCAAATAATATCATCCATTGCCAATCATTTCTTGTATAACCATTTGGCTTTATGAATAAACACAAATATTTAAGTTCCTCACTTAGATAAATAAGAGTTAGGTGAAATGTCTAGACAATTCTTTCTAAAATATGGTCTTGAATATTATCACAACTAATCGAAGATAGAAATCTACATCCATGCCAGTTCCTTAATAAAATAGCTTGAGAATAGATAAACATTATCTTACCTCTTCCAAAGTGCCTCTAGTGAGCTCTAGTGAAAAGCAGAACATCATCAATGAATAGAATATGAGTTAAATGTTATAACCCTACGACCTCAAGTCCTTTGATTTATCCATTCTTGCATGCATCTAAAAGATCTCTACTTATCTCTTCCACCACCAACATAAAAATGCATGGTGAAAATGGACATCCGTAGCGAATTCCACGATCTGATTTGAGGAAATTTGATGGTGCACCATTTATTAGAATTTCTTGATGCAGTGCATTATCTAGTTCACCATTGAAACCTAAACCCCTATATGGATAAGTAATAATCGAACATACATGCCGTTACACTTGTCATAGGCCTTTTCTAGGTCAATTTTCATCACAAGACAAGGGTATTTTCTTTGTCTTATCGAATGGAAAGCTTCTTGGGCTATACTAATGGCCTCATGAATGAATCAGCCTTCCAAGAACCCAATCTATTCAAGGGAAATACATTGTTGAATTACCTTTAATCTTAACCAAAATAATTTATAAACATTTTTTCATAAAGAGATTGAACGAAAATCTCCAAAAGAATTGACTTTATCAAATTTTGGAAATAGAACTAGAAAGGTTGAGTTCAAAGAACATGGGATTTTTCTTGTAGATTGAATTTCCTTTACGACTCATTACTATATATAGTAATGCTTTGTTTATTTCCTTTACGACTCATTACTATATATAGTAATATATAGTAATTTATAGTAATGCTTTATTCTTGGAAAATCCATTATTCAAAATATTTAACTAAAAAATATTTTTTTTCAATTTAAAATAATTAAATTTATTTTAAATTTAAATTATAAATTTATAATAAAATATAAATAAACTATTCTCACAACAATGAGATTAATTTATAGTCTTATAAGCTATTATTTCTCATTTCCTATTTATGCTAGTCTATAAAAAAAATTGCATATCTGTATAACATTATAAATTTATAATAAAATATAAATAAACTATTCTCACAACAATGATATTAATTTATAGTCTTATAAGCTATTATTTCTCATTTCCTATTTATGCTAGTCTATAAAGAAACTTGCATATTTTTATAACATAAGTCAAGAATATTACTAGAAGTATGTAAGGAAGCTTGAATATGCTTGTTTTATGCTAGATTGCAATAACCTATATCGTATTTAAATGGACATTTTTTAATTCATTTTTGTTTTAATTTCTTTCAAATTGTAATTATATTTGTTTTATCATATATTTTTATAGCAAAATTATCCTATTGCTATATATTTTCAATCTCTTCTTAGGAGGCAGGTACTAAGCAACTTTGTTGCTTATTCCACTTGTTATTATATTTAACATTGTTATTAATTTGTTAAAGCATCTGTTAATTTGTGTACAAGCTTGCAATTTTACGTTGACACGCTTTGTTACAGTTTTATTGTATGGACATTTTAAAGTGGGAATATTTTGTTATGTATAAATAAACATTTTAAATTTAGAATTTTTTAATAATAAGATTTAAATTATTATATCAATTATTTAAGAGCGTTTAAACAGTAAATGGTAGTTTTTTTTAAGTTTTTAGAGTAGAAAGTAAAATTATAATGAAAACTATTTTATTTCCTGTTTAAAAAAATGATTAGAAGTTACAATAAAGTAAAGTTGTTTTTAACTGGTTAAAAGATGGGTTTCCTTACAATTATCTAAAAGTTTGCAGGATGAGTGGAACTTTATCTTCTCAAACATAGTATAAGTCATTTCAAGTGGTTTAGTTTTCTTTAAATAATAGTGATGAGTTAACTTTCATTCACAAATGGTAGCTAGCAATGATTGGCATCACTATAAATTAACAATTGAATTATGGTAGATTTTATCAACTTTTGAAAACATTTTTGAAATGTGTAATAATATTTTGTTTCTTATATTTGGATGTGTACTTACTTTACTTAAGTTTAAACTTCTTTTTAATCAAATTATAACAAACTTTTTGAAAAACGAAACACATGTTCTTAACTATTAAGCCCACTCACGGCCTACATTAAGCTCACTCATTATCCACTTAAACAAAACAACTATAAACATCTAAACTTATTTAAAAATTTAAAATTAAAATTTTAATTATTTTTATACCCTATTCACTAAAAATTCCAATCAAACAATACAATTATGACTTATAGTACAAGTACTCTTCTTTTACATTGCTAAAATTTAGTTCCTTTAAAAATAAAAATCTTAAAACATAATTAAATAATTAAAACTAAAAAAATCAATCCCACAAATTTGCTAAGACACATAAAAAAACCATTAATAATATAAAAATATATATAAGTATTGCTACACATAACAAAACCATTAATAATATAAAAATATATATGATGATGATGATGATGATGATGTTTAACGTCCCCTGAGACCAAAATTTGGTCTATCGGACCTTAAAGAAGAAAATTAATTAGTTTGTTTTAAAGTTATATTTCTATGCTCAAAGAGCTTGGAGAGAAGCGTCCCGAGCTTACTATAATTTTGACAAGCTAAAAGGCTAGGAATGTCGGTATTGCAACATAGATTATGAAACTGGGATCTAATGTGGGTGTATGCAGGGCATTCTAAGAGGAAGTGATTTTCATATTCAATGTTCTTACTCTCACAGAGGTGGTAGATCCTTTCTACCCATGGAGTTTTAGGGACTGTCCAACGACCAGTTTCACTGTGGAGCTCATGCGAGTTCGTTCTTATCTTAGCTATATTAATTTTTTTCTTAGGACTGATTAAAACAGAGAGATAGTTTTGATCTTCAAGAGTAGGGTTGATGACCTCCTTATAATATCTTAATTTTCTTTTGGCTTCTAAATCTTTCTCACACCACAATTTTTCTTTAAACTTAGAAGTAATAATATTTTTAATGTTATTAATATTTTGCAATGCAACATTTTCATCGATCTTCCAGTGAGTTAACGAAGACCTAGTATCTTTATACCACCCACGCTTGAGCCGCTAGGTGTTTTTGGTTGGAGTTTAAAGCTAACTTAGGGAGTCTATGGTCTCCCATGTTATTCATTTTGTTCTTGTACAACAGGAGTCTAGTCATAGCTAGGCTCTCGATGGGGTAAAGATCCACTTCTATAAGGAGAATAGGATAGGGTGTATTGTTTTTAATTTTGAGGTTGTAAGTTATAAAACGCTTTTGGATTTGCTCGATCTTTCTCCAAGATTCTCTAGAGATGCTGCAACCCCAAACCTCACACCCATACAAGATAATAGGAGTGACTAGAGTTTCAAAGAGGAGCTTCTTTTTATCCCACATCACGAGGTTTGCAGCTTTACAGTTATTTTCAAGACCAAAGTAAGCTTTCCACCCTGTGTTAATCCTATTCTCAATGCTATAGTTCCAGTTGAGCTTGTGATGAATATCAATTCCTAGGTACTTGTAAGAAGACACTTCCTTCAAGTTGCTATTGTCATACACAAAATTAGCGTATGTGTCCTTCTTGGATTTGATAATCATAACTTTGGTTTTGATAGTGTTAACAGTCATACCCATGTTAGAGTAGAAATCTTTGAGAAGCCGAAGTTGATTATCAAGATCAGAAGAACACCTTGCTAGAAGGACAATATCGTCAGCATAAAGAAGAAGGATGATGACTATCCCCGCTAAGATCGTACCGGTATAGCCTGCTTCTTCTAAACAACCCTCTAACTTATCAATGTAAATGCCAAAAAGGGTAGGGGAGAGGGGGAAACCTTGCTTAACTCTGATATTACACTTAATATCGTTTGACCACCCCTCACTGCTTTTAAACTTGGCAATTACATTCTCATGGAGCCTTATCGCGGCAGCTCTCAACTCGAAAGGAACCTTAAGCTCTTCTAACCTATTCCAAAGGTTATTTCTAGGAACCGTATCAAAAGCCTTTCTAAAGTCCACAAAGCAGCAAAAGAGATTGGATTTGTCATTATGGCACTCCTCTATAATGATCCTAAGCGTAATAAGCTGGTCCGTTGTTGAGTGATGCCTTCTAAAACCTGCTTGGCCTTTAGCCCGCTTACCTTCACTTTCAAGCCAAATGCTGATCTTCTTTTCCAAAATAATACCATATAACTTGGCTAAGAGGGGGATAATCATAATAGTCCGATAATTTGAAAGGTTATTTGTATCCCCGCTTTTAAAAATAGGGATAATGAGGCTCTGAGTCCAAGGTTTAGGGAACCCTTGCTTGACTGCTTGATTAAAGAGCTTATGGATGTGAGGGATGAGGACAGGACCTCCGATTTTTAAGATTTCTGCCTGATAACCTTCAATGTCCTTAGCTTTTCCATTTGCTAGACGTTTAACCCCAAAATCTATGTCTTCTAAAGAGAAAACTTCTTTCGTTGTGAGAAGGGTTTCAAAGTTGTCTATGACATTTGGGGAGTCATAAAACTTTTTAAGATAGGAATTCCAGTCGTGCAAAGAAATTTTATTATTGTCTTTAGTTTTTCTCGTTAGAATCTGCCTCCAGAATTTCTTTGGAGCCGTCTTAGAGAGGTGTAGGAGATTGTCTTGCCTTTTGTGAATATACTGCATTTTTTATTTTTAGTAAGGGCTTTGTAAATTTTTATCTTGTTAATTTTAAGAGATTCATCAAGAGCTTCCCTAATCTCTCTCCTCGCATTTTTACAATCAGTATCATACCAAGGGTTGGTTTTTCTATTCCTTTTATTACTCGAAACTTCAATTGAGAACTTGTTAATGGAATAAGAGAGGGTTTTAGTAAAGTTATAATATAGGTCTTCTATGTTGTCCATACTTGATAAAGGAAGCAAATTAATTTTTAACTCCTTTATAAAAAGATCCTTTTTATTTTTATCAAAGATCAAGTTCTTTTGGTTATAGTGATTATCCTCTATGGGATCACTATGGATGTCATAGTTGAGAGTTATCATTAAAGGTTTATGATCCAAATCAGGCTCATGGTCATTTAGAACATCCAAATTTATTATATCGCTGGATAAAGAAATATCAGAAATAACATAATCTACTACGCTGCTACCAAGCCCATGGATACAGGTCATCTGGCTAGAACTGGGCCACTTTGTTAGACCATTGCAAATTATGAGATCTTGAGAGCTATAGAGCTTGATTAGCTCTGACCCAAACAAATTTTCCCTTAAATCTTCAGAGCTTCTCATGTACCTACTAGCTAGAGTAAGGTCTTCGTCTAACCATAGAGGATTAGGGTTGGAGTAGTTGCTTAGGAGAATAGCTTGGTTGTTTGAAGTTCTAGCATTGAAATTGCCCATTAAGAGGATATTACCTTCATTCCTGAGGCTAGAAATATCATTCTCTAGCCCACTGTAAGGACAATTTTTATCCAAATTATTCTTCTTATAGAAGTTAGAACTAATATGGGCAAAATAACATATTGCTATGTAGGTATTGCTATATAAGTATTGCTATGTAGGTATTGCTATGTAGGATATTACCTTCATTCCTGAGGCTAGAAATATCATTCTCTAGCCCACTGTAAGGACAATTTTTATCCAAATTGTTCTTCTTATAGAAGTTAGAATTAATAGGGGCAAAATAACATATTGCTATATAAGTATTTAACAAGATTATATTGATTTAAATTTAAAGACAAAAAAAATATAATGCATAATTTATAAATTGTTTTTACATTCTTATAAACAAGTAAATCGAATATAATTTTTAATAGAAAACTTATAAATATGATTTTAATAAAAAAATTAATTCATAAATATGATTTTAATAAAATAAAATTAAAATCATAAATTTGATTTTAGTAATTTTTTTAAATTCATAAATATAATTTTAATAAATAAATTAAAAATTTTAATTTAATTAAAATAATAAAATTTTTATTTTTTCTTAAATTCAAATATAATTTATATATATATATAAGTTTTTCATTCATATATGAAAAATATTTAAATTTCTTCTTCTAGTCTTATTAAAACAACCAAATCCAGCCCACTTTTTAATAAAAGAATTAATAAATATGACTTTCTAGCTAAAGATAAAAAAGTTTACAACCGAAAGGACATAAATAATAACTCAATCCGAATATCTATTGAGGGGCTGCATGCCTTCCTTTCTTGATTGTACAATTAATTATGTTGAAATGCTAAATAAAAAACCTAATTTTAATGCTAATCTCATTAGTTTATGCTACAAGATAACTCCACGTAATAAAGAGCTACAATTGAACTTTTGTGATAGCTCCCCCACAAATGAGAAATGTTCCTTTCAAGAATAATATAAAGTTTTAGCTTTTGACTTTGCTAATCCATCTCACAGAATATCGAAAAGCATGTACTTAGAATACACAACTTTTCGTTTCTCACCTTTTAACGTGTTTTCTTTCTCGAGAAGTTTTCCTTCTAGTTTTAAGTGTACTTTATTGCAATTTCACATAGAGTGGTGCAACATCACTGTGTTACGTGATAATTTCATGTATTTTAATTTATGAGTGTTAAAACTATTTATTTATCGTTTTGTTTTCATATATGTATATTATTAACCTTTATATATATATATAAAAGTATATGTATATGTATATTAATTAACATTTATTAAATAACTTTTATATATAATCTTTATTTAATTAAATCTAGATTAATTTCAGTTTAATTGAACAAGGATTTAATATTATTAATATGAGTTCTAAATATTTGAAATCTTGATTTTTAATAGTTGATATATTGATTTCTAATACTTTTATATTGGTTTCCAATATAGTGGATCTCGGTTTTCAATACCTAAGTTGTTAGTTTCCAAAAAATGATATATCGATTTCCACTAGTGCTCTCATTCATAGTATGACAAAAATAACAAGTTCCCTAATTCAAGTCAACAACATAAGGAGCCACTTCCATTTCTCACACAGTAGTCATTCTCATTCTTAGGAGGAAGAGGAGGACCACTGACCCTTTCTCATCGATAAGATGTGCTGACGTGTGTGTCTCATAGATGTTCGATAAGGTATCAAACCTATGGTACCAATTGAGAGGAGGGTGCATGGGACAACGAGTGGGACAAATGTCTAAAGCCTCATTTTTTTCATTAAACAAATCCAAACGCACAACCGACCTTGTCGAAAAACTTCACAAAAATTGTGATCTGTTGTGAATTTATAAAATGGATTTATTAAATCCATGATGAATTTGTCAAGGCCAACATCTTGAGGCTCCCTCGATTTATTACAAAACTGTGGTAGAGGTGTTGTGAGAAACATGCCTCCACGTAGAAATATACATTCAATACAAGAATGGAGGTTATTAATTTGCTATTGTTAGACATATTCAATGATTGGAAGACCACCAAGAAGTGAACACCTGTTGTTAGGGAATTCATCCTATGGATGGGGTTTGAGGCCACCAACATACTAAGGGTTCTATTGATAGACATATGAGATCATGCAAGCATATAATAACAAAGAAAAATCTTAGGGGAAGAGAGGATGCACCTTGTTCTAAAGGTTGGTCATAGTTTGACCTTCACTCCAAATGCTCCTTTGCTCCAAAGCTTCAATACCCTCAACAAAGAAAACCTTTCTCAAAGCACCTTCAACTATTATAAGATATGAAATATGAACATATATTAGGACTGCAACTTAAATCAAGATTACAACCTAGATCATTTCCATAAACAATTGAAATATGCATTACAATAGAGATGGAAGGAAAATAATTTCTTTATTCATGAAGTGTCTAGAACAATTACTATATACCTAAGATTTCTCAAGCTTCCTTGAAACCTAGATCTAAGTCCTCTTTCTTCTCTTCTCCAAAATAAATCCTCCAACATAACTTTGCCTCCAAAAGGTCCTCCCCTTCTCTAGTCCCTATCCTCTTTCTATAGTTGATTAGGAGGAAGGGTTGTGAGGCTAGGATAGTTAGGGGAGTTAGGGTGGTTGCCAAACTGACCCCAACTTCCCCATGATTAGTTGTCTTTTTTATAATTTTTCTAATAAAATACGGGTTGTAAAGAGGAAACTCACATATGATATGTGGGTTCCTTTAAGGCAAGTCGAATATTCATCTTTTGAGGTAGATACACGGTTTTCTTATGAGTAACCCAGGTAGATACACGATTTTCCTTCAGAAGGAAAATCGTGTATTCAAGATGAACTCATATTCAAAAAATGTTCATACTGGGGCGAATAGTGTGTATTCAAGGTACAATCCCCTTATAGTGTTAAATCTACTTTTATCCATTAAGTCCAATTTTGTGACGACACATTGTGTGTCATCACCCAGACGAAGAAGTGCCATTTTGAGGTATAACAAATGCCACCTAATGTGTGAGGTCAGAGAGTAAGGATGGCCAAAATATATTACAAACTTTTAGCTTAGAGGACTCAGAATATAGGTTGCAAGAAAGTACCTTAAACAAACAAAATAGAGGTCACTTTTACAAAATCATCAATGAGGATTCCACGTTCAATAATGTGGAACACTAGCTCCTTTACAAGATACATATACATCACTTAATGCAGGCTATACTACCACACATGATTTACAAAGTGGGTTGTATCCACATGAGTACAATAACATATCTTCAATAGTTGGAGTGTTTTCATAGAATATGGCATGATCTTGCGCAACTTAGGTTTATAAGTTGAAAACCCAAGGTCTTCGTTCAAATCCATATAATCAAGTATGAATCCTAACTATGTGAATACAGTAATTGAAGTCGAACATGGAGGATAACATTGGAGTGTTAGTTAAATATTTATACTGATAACCAATGCAAGGGAGACTACTAAAATGGAAAGTGGATCCCAAGGTACTATCCAAAAGAACTCTAGGTCTTCATCACTAGATAGTGCTGATAGGAAGTTGTTTGTGAGAAGGAAAGCATTAATTAATCCTTCAACAGGTCACAAGAGTAAATTGGTAGACTAGATAAGGTAAGACAAATGTACAGAAATCTCAGGGATGAGCATGACAGGGATCAAGTTAAACAAACTAAGGATAAGGGTCCTTGAACAATGAGCACGACATAGGAGTGACTCAAGGTAGATTTAGACTCATAAGGAATAACTGGACACATCTGTAATGTATGATACATTAACATATTCCCCATATATATGGATTAGGTGATCGAATGGAGTAGTAGTAACTCGAAGTATAGGTTAAAAAATGAAAGAATAAAACTGAGACTTGACTGTTGGTAGATCCAAAACTGGTGCTTGGTTTAAGGATGACTAAGAATTTGCTTCCAAACAACTTAGAATGAAAACAGAGTATTTCCTTCCTTCCTTTCTTGTTAAGTTTTAATGAGTCCAAGAAAGAAAACTTGAGACTTTCTTCAATGTTGAAAAAGATTGAAGAAGATATATAATATTGCTTGATATACACTAATTCGTGGATTTCACAAGTCTGAATTAGTTGATGCTCGTTGGTGTTTTCACAATTTGAGAGTCTAAAAACTCCAAAAAAGACTCTAGCGGGGTGCGTTTTTGTAAAGTTAGTATCCTAAGTCTGAAAAAAGTATAAAACAATCCGGAGGAGAACTCTCTTAGCTTCTTAGGAACTAAGGTATACCTTTTCCGTATTTAGTCGAAAAGGTACAAAAAAGTGGTAAACTATAACCAAACCGACGCTCCTTCAAAAGCAAGCATAGAACCTTATTTTAATGAGTGTGAAGGAAGGCAAGATCACTCAAGATGTTCCATTCATTTGCAAGTATGGGGAAGCCAACAATAAACTCGATGATTTGTACTAAGTTTTAATGAGCATGAAAATGACATAAAAACACTCGAAATATTTTTCATAGTTTAATCCAGAGCATGAAAAAGAAAAATTGAGCTCAAACAAGTTCCTTTATCATAAATTTAGTCCTCCTGGCACAAAAAAGAGATAAACCTGTACCTAGAAATACTCTTCTAGCCACAGTGAAATAAGGTATTCCTTTTTCCTAAGTAATCTACATGGTCCAGAAAAGGGTTAAAATTATACCAATGTGGATGATCTTTCACTTCCTTTAGTGATTATCAAAGAACAAGTAACTCGAAAATCTAGTCATATTTAATGAGTTAGATAAGGGCTTGAAGGTAACTCCATATGACGGGATCCTTATAACAAACGATAGTCAGGAAAAGATAGAACATGAGGCTCATTTTCACATTTAAGTCAAATAGGAAGGCTCCCATGACCTAGAAACATGCAACATGGGTACCAAAAAAACAAGAAATGTTCTAACTAGGGTAACCCATGTCAGGTACATTCTAATACATGGAAGAACAACGATGTTTGAAGGATAAGAGGAGGCTACAGATCACAGTCCATGGAAAAAAAGAATCCTAGGGTTCAAAGTGGGATCAGGTATAAATGCAAGATGTAGTGGGACCAAATTCTAACCTCTATTCCTATGTATCATGTTTAGTTTTCATCCATGACCTAGAAAACTAGGAAAAATCAATAAAACATTAGTTATAACATTTATAATTAACAAAAAACCATACAAATGTGGTTAAGAAATTTGAAATATTTTTACCATAAATAATGATTTTGGGTTTAAAAACTATTTCCTTTTATTTTTACCTTGAATAGTGTAAGTTTTACCCTTGAGATTCAAACACTTCATATGGAAAATCCAGTGGATGGAATCGAAATTTGTAAGTTGCAGGTAAATTCTCTCTCTCATACCTTTAAAATTATGCCTTTGATTTGAAATTTTTGTGCAATTTTTGGTGTTTTGGCCCAATTTGAAAGGGCACCATGTGGAATACATGGGTAAACTCTTGCAAACTCATGTATTCGACAAAAATACCTAGATTTGAAATGGGGGACCCGCGTATGATACACATTGTGTATAACAGTGCACTCGCTTATACTGCAAGTGGTGTTTAGGGCATGGAAAATGACCAAAATCCATGTTGTTTGCGGCACCATGGTTCTTGAGTGGTGTGAACGTGAGAATGAGGACCTAGATTAGGAAGCTTTGTGTGATCCATTGACATTGAATTCCCTCCAACGATGTGTATTGTTGAAACATTTTTGCACGACAAGCATTTGTGCCCAAATCAGGTTAGTGGAAACTTTGGTAAGATATTGGGATCTCGATTAGGGCATGTTTCACCTTCATGGTGAAACATTAGATACTCTTGAAGACATTTACTTCATTACTGGTTTATCACATAGAGGAGTGCGGATGAATCTGAGTGGTACTGGTCATGGGGGTGACCCACTTAGTGTTCAGGATTATGCGAACAAGTATTGTGTGTCTAGGTCCCAAAAGTCAGGTACACAAGTTCCTATTGGAAAAATAGAAAGCTTCCCACTTAAGGTGATTGTGAGCACCATTACATGAGTGGCATGTGTGTCTTCTCTACACTTGGCTACTCACAACCATATGCATTTGGGGGTGGAGTGCTTGAGGAATGTGGTATTCAACTGGTGCTCTGGGATTGTTATCAACATGAACATATTTTAGATTGCAAAATGGGTAAGAATAAGAATTTTGGATACCTAAGAATCCTCACAACCTTCTTCTTTGAGCGTATTTCAGCATTGATCCCCAAGGTAACACTTTTGCATCTACATCCACATGATCCTAGACTCACACGGTGGGGAGATATATTTGTTTGCCAGAGTGGTGGTGAGATCCGAGGAGCATGCGATGATGATTTCTACTCATGGTGGAGTAGAAAGGTACTAGCCTTCAAGCAGTTTCCTTATGTTGGGATAGACTTCCATGGTGATCCTGAGCTTGCGCTACCTCCCAGAGATGCATGGGGAGAGATGGGTAAATCTTTTGATTTAACACATTTGATTTTTATGATTTTTTTAATAAATAAATGTATATACATATGTAACTTGTATGAGTCTAATTCAATATTGTGTGATGCAGAGATTAGACCTATTCAGCTAGATGGCCATCCTAGGACTTATGTGCGACCAATTGAGGGAGGTGGTGTTGATGCCATTCTCCGAGTTGTGGAGGGAAAGATAGCTTGCATTACTCATGATATTCCTACTGTGAAGATGGAGAGGATTCCCATTTACATGCAAGAGCATGTAATGGGTGTGCCCCTTTCATGGTTACACCTTCTTTGGAAGGTGTCGAAGATCATCCTTTGCTACTGGGAGGTTGTAGAGGAGGAATATGAGGCTGGAGAGCCTCCATAGTTTTCTAGCATATAGAGGGATTGTGATCCCGTTTTTGTATTTTGATGTCTTTATGATTGGATCTTTTGGTCCAGGACTCGATGCTATGGACCTTTTTTACACACACACACACATACACATAGTGACTATTTACATGTGTTTCTATTTATAGATTTAAGTATTTTTTACAATGTGTGTGTGTTGGCACAAACCCCACCAACAAAAACCATTCGACATGGGTTCCCACTCTGTCAATGTTCAAATCACCGTGATCTCCTTGACCACTGGCCCAGGTAGGTTTTACGTTGTCTGGCAACACCCGTGAAGTAGATGAAGCCTCAGTCGAGATGTTCGAGGGAGAGCTGACGTAACCAAGTTTCTGCATAATAGAAGAGGACTATGGGCATCGAAAATTCATCAACTTATCCACTAGATCTGACTAGTTACTTAATTATTAATAGAACCATTCATCATTGCTCTTTGCAGATCGAATTATTCATTCATAACCATAACAGGACTGCAAGTGCGAAAACAGATCTAGAAAGATAACATTATTTATAAGCAATAAACATCGCATCATAGATCCATGTCACAGATTCACTTCACATTCATTATTGGGTTCGTAGAACAGGAAAAGAGAAAGAGACAAAAAGATAACAACAAAATGATAACAACAATTTAGATCAACCTCCTTCTGATCATATTAGCTTCTGCACAATCAACCACAGATCCAAAACAAACAACAATTTAATTGAGCCTCCAACTCTCAATCCTCATTCTATGATATCTTTACATTTGCAATTCTTGTTATATTTATAGGCTTGCATCTTTACATTCATGGTCCACTTGGATGATTTTATAACTAATTCTTAATTGACTCTACCAACTAATGACCAATATCCACAAAATATGGTAAAAAAGTACAAAAAGTGACACAAAATATTCAAAAATAGTCTATCTTCCACCTTGCGTGCCATATTTTCCTTGTGTGGTGTCTTCTGCGCTTGCAAAACATCCACAATGCTATGCAACTGACTTATCCCAAAACTGCTGCGAACAGGCGCCCAACACAATCTTGTGGCTCGCCCTCAAGCCACATCAATTGGACATGGTATACTCGTTGATTTTCAACTTGAAGTATTTGTACTGCTGAGTGATCTTGTTTACTTGTGTTTTAATTTTCTCAGCAAGGTCTTGAATTCCGAGCAAATATTTCTTTAACGGGTGCTCCACTAGCTTTGCATTCACTTCCTTCTTACCTTCCCGTACATCTTGCAGCACAGTGACTGCTTTCACCAACAATTGGACTCTAATTTCTTGGAACTCATCAAGTTGTTCATTGTGCTTTCGCTGACATTCCTGCTTCTTTTTGACTCATTGTTGGAGCTCCTTTAACTCTGCTGAATGCATAATCTAAACAATTGGTGGCATTTTCCTCAATGTCATCTTTAGTGTTGCCAACTGGCCCTTGAATTTTTGCAATTGCTTTGTCAGTTTCTCTAACTGTTCATCTTGAACAACACTACCCCAAAATTGTGTCATCGCCTTAGTAATATTTTTGGCACTCTAATCCAATTCTTCAAACTATGCCACGATATCCTTAATGGCACCCTTCCGTTTTGCAATTTTCTCTAGTGGTGTGTTTGGGTAGACCAGAGCGTTCAAAATAATGTTGTCCTATTGTAACTGCACGATAACTTCCCCGAGTCACTTTTCCTTTGCTATTGCATCCAACTCCACAGTGCTTTCATGGATGTGCTGTCAAGCATCCATAATGGCCTCTTCCACTTCCCCACAACTAGTAAAAAGGTGCACATTTTCAATAACAAGGCAGTTGGTTTCTTTCTTTAGTTATGTGATTTATTCTGCCACCTTCATCTTTAACTCCTCGTGTGCCTTCTTTAGCACCTTAATTTCCAGTTCTTTGTCTGCCATCAACATTTCCTTTGCATGACATATTTCCTCTACCTCTTTCTGCAACGCTTCCTCTTCCCCTTGCGACTGCAAGTAATGGTCACTAGTATTCTTTTGTCAATCAACCAACTTTTGGTTGGAAATCCACAACATGTATACTAAAGTCTAGGTAGTCAACTTAATGATGTCCATCATAATGATCTGTAGCTGTTACAGTGAGGAATTCACATCCTCTCTTCCAACATCAATTGCAGTCGAGGGAATATGAACATTCCTGACCCATGGTGTTACAGCTGATTTTTACCACACATGGTGAATCACACTTTTATGGCCTTCCCCGTCCCTCTGCAGACTCTTTAGACCCCATGGATCATTTTTGTACCTCTGATGTTTCCAAGATCATCCCTAAAAACATGCAATAATTTCCATACGCGACTTTTAATTCCTTTCTCATGTATATATGTGGATTTGACCCTTAAACCCGCATACATCGAGATGTGTGCAAAAGACCAAATTCTTTTGGAGTTTTCCTTGATGTGGATCCAAATCACTTGTCTCCTGGCCTTCCATATGCCTTGAGATCGCTCGGATTCGATATTTCATTACCCCATTGAAGAGATATATAAGGAACCCTTTGGATACATTGAGGGGGAGGAATTGAAGAGCAAGAAAACTATAGTCCATTGTTGTCGGAGCTTATACTTGAGTTTGCATCCCTTTGTCCCCTGGAGCACTTTTGTGTTCTTCCCAAGCTTGCCTTTTGCTTGTTAGCTTGTTATCGAGAGATGGAGGATTGAAGTGGTGGAGGCCCAAGTGGGGGACTCAATTTCTCCGAATCGCAGACGTGCCGACAGAGGTTGTCACTATTCTAATATCTGTTTTATATCAATAGAAATGTCTTTTCCTGTCCAATAATGTGTGTTTAAATGAGTATTTGATCCATGGATGCTTTTAAATGCTTATATGTTATTGACTATATATGCTAGAGTAGGTCTAACACAATTATATATAGCATGCTTGTCTGGTTTGCTGAGTGTTGAGGAAGCAATTTATCAATACAAGCTAGAGTTGGAAAGCTCAATAGAGATCTACATCGACCGTTCGGAATAAGGTATGAATCAAGATCCTTTAGTGTTAGATATTTGGTTTCTCTTTCATATAGGAAAGGATTGATTTCTGGAGTCAAGCTATCTATTGTGGTACCCCAATTCATAGGAATTTCTCTCCGCAACAAAATTGGCGACTCCACTGGGAATGTTCCTTGTTTTTCTTTAGGGTTTGGGGGTACAATGTGCTTGATATTCTTGACTTGCTCTTTGTTTCTCCTTGTTTTTGTGTTGCATTTTATAGTATGTTTATTGATTGACACTCCCCTTTATTGGTTTGACCCTTGGCCTACTTTTTAGCACTGCCTTCTCTGTATATGTAGGTTTTTGGCCAAAAGTCACGTACATATTCGGGTTTTTGGCCAAAAGTCACGTATACATGCAAGTTTTTGGCCAAACTCCGTGTATACATGTAGCTTTTTGGCCAAAAGTCGCATATATACACAGTTGTTCTTTAAATAGTTGCGTACGTCCTCCCTTTTGGTGAGTTTGATGTTGTGGAAAGTTGTTGGGTGGGTTGTGAGTGTGGTTGGCTCTTCCTTGGGTCTGATGTTGTCTGTTGGATGCTTCTTTTGTGACCAGAGACCTCTTTTTCATTGATTTTTCTTTGAAAGTAGTTTTAGTCATTTATTGTTTTTGTTTTTCCATTAGTGCATTACTCTTTTTTGTCTCAGTGTCTTGCTGGGCTTGTGTTTTATACTTGCTGCAGAGACTGATAGTTTTAGATGACTTTTATTGCATTTTCATTCTTTTATATTGAAAAATACAAAGTAGTTGCAGTCTTAGTTGCATCTTAGATATGGATTTGAGGAGGTAATTGCATTGGATTGCTTGGATGAGAGTTTTATTTAGGATTTCATATAGGAAGGATTGCATTGACATCGAAGGAATGATTTTTTATGCATCTCATGTAGTGGCATACCTTGTTTTTCATTTGACAAAGATTTCACTTAGCATTGTTTGTTATGGTGTGCATAATTATTTCACTGCTGAGTCATAATGTCATTAGTTGCACGGCCATTTCCCTTTGAGTAATTACAACCAAATAAAATCAACGCTTAATTAAAATGTATTACACTGTTTTCTTTTATAGGGTACACTGACAAGATTAGGTTTTAGGGTCTTGGAATAGTTCATTGTGAGTAAATTCTCCAAGAACACTAAACGAAACATGTATGTTTCTGTCCAGGTGATAGTGAAATCCTTGATATAATTACTATTTCTCAGGACGCTCCTCTTACATGGGAATTAAGCATGAGGCAGTGTGAGCGGTTATGATTGGGATGACCCCTGGTTGTAACTGAGTAGCATCGGAAATATTTCTAGGATTGTATTCGTATTTGGGGGATCTTTCGGGAGTTTCAGGCTTTGCTATCCTGCCCATATGGTCGATACTGCTTGCGACTGTCTGCTTGAGCATTGGTTATATTGAGGTGACCTTATTTGCCTTACCTAGGTATCACAGGGGGTACTTGCAGAGGTTATTCTGTGAGTGTCCTAGCCAGGTAGAGGTCGGACAGCACAGTCGCTTTATGTGTTGAAGCTGAGGGCCACTATAATTGGTTACGTACCTCTGCTTGTAGTGTATGGGAGTTTCGAGCCTCTCCCAGGTGATACATACCTACTGCATTCGGGAGCTCACATATCATCCCCTTGGTTTGATTGTATTTTGGTTATATATTTTCTTAGGAGTGTGCTCTCTGTGCACTAGTTGTCCTTTGGGATCGTGGTTACTTGAGTATATTTATGCTCCCTTGAGTTTGGGTCCTTTCATTTTTAGCATGCTTGGTATCCTATCACCCGTCCTTGGTCCTAGTACGGACCCTGGTGTCAGACTTGGGGGCATCATAGCCCCTTACCGTGCTCATAGATTTGGGAATGGTCATATTCCATCCTCTACTCCATTTGTGGAAGATTTTTATTCCCTTCGCTCGGTCTTTACACCAGTAGTCACCCTCACTGGGGTGGTAGTGGATATGTGAACGTTGGGTCTACAATTTACATTCCTTTTTATGGCCCATCGTCCACCGCACTGTTTCCTTTGAATTTATTTGTCATGATCATTCCTCCCTATTCCCTATAGTTTGGATTCTTTATTGACTATTTTAGGTTGTTTTGGACTAATATGGTTGTCATGTAGGGTCCAATTTTTGTACACTCTCTCTGAGGTTTCGACCCGTTCGTTCCTATCATAGGTATCATGTCTAAACTGGCATATAGGTTAGGATTTCACATCCACTTGCATTTTGCATGACCTTATTATTGTTTCATTTTAACCTTAGGTACGAAACCATTCCATGGTATCACATAACCTTCATGCTATTATTAGAAGTGGTACTATGTGAATGGTAGAGCTTTCCTATACATGGGTACCCTAGTTATCTCCTTGTTTGTATTTGGTGCCCATGCCAACAGTTTATCCTTTAGGGTGTGGGAGTCCATTGTATAGTACCACCATGACATTTCACAAGAGTCTCATACTCCTCTTGATCGTTTTGCTGTCTTGTTCCCTCGGGACTCCCTTATGTCAAGTTGTAATTGCATTATCATGAGATTTTCCTACCTCTTTGAGCCTTATGCTGGCTTCCCTAAATTTGAGTATCAGCCATATATCCCGAGCTTGTCTCATGTCTAGCCACCTAGAGCCATTTTATATATCCTTTATAGCTTGATTCCCTATTTTTACAGGGAGGGGACTTTCCCCCGAGTGTTGCTATCCTACACATGTGTCCTTGCATTGAGCATAGATATGTTCTGCTGCTTGGAACTAGTTTGTTTTCCCATTTGACACTTGTCTCCTCCTAGTATATAACTTTAAAGCGATTTTATTCTTTTTCAAGCTTTTCAAATATTTGAAAAAGTCCAAAAAAAAATTAAAAAACCAAAAAACCAGACGAGAAAAGATGTTATCTTTGGCAGTAGTCGAGTCGTGTCACCTTCGAACAGAGCACTGTATATCACATCCATTGGTTGGGTTAATAGTTTGACTTTAGGAGTTGTGCTCGTTTATCTGAGTTTATCTCCACTGACTAGTTAAGCTTCCAGTCCCTATGGAGCCTCTGTCGATGCCTCCTGTGTCGCAAAGATGTCCCAGTTTTTCATATCGAGTCTATGCTGCCTACATTCAGTCACCATTCACCTTTATGCTCTTGTTCAAAGGAAGTTGAAACCTAAGTTGGCCATTCCTCAGTTATCTTGACTTTGCATGTCGGCCATTCCCGGTATAGTTACTGGTTCATGCACCTTATGATCGAGTCCTTCCACATTATACAACTTTGCTAAGTACCTCGTGTTGGATGATGGGGGATGCCTTAATGCCCTCCTTCCAACAGATTTCATCCCATCGACTTCAGATCATTTATTCTGGGATAGGAATCTAGAGTCATTTTTGAGTGCCTTGAGACTTGCAGTCATCAGTGGCAGGTTCTCTCATCATCGACAGTTTTTAGGAATACATCAATGTCCCTTGATCGATGGATTCTCTCAAGTGTTTGATCTCAACACATTTATTCACACTTGTTAGTTTGCACTCTAGTACCTTGATTCCCATTTTAATTTTTGGTGGGTGATCTCACGTCTGTTAATGGTATACATCAATGGCTGGTAATCAGACGATGGACTACTATTTTCAACCTCGACACCTCTATTCACATAGTAGGACATGTAATCATAGCGGTTTGTGTAGAAGACCTTCCAGATTGGTGGCATCTCCTATATGCTACCTCCTTGATCGTGCCAGTGTTCATGAGATTTCATCTCTCGTGACTTGATTCCAGTATATGTCAGATATTTCTAGCCATTATGGAGATCTCGATCCATTACATATATCCAGCCTTCATGGAGATCATGATCCTTTTTATATCTTCATTATGGAGATTCTGAGTTATTTATATTGTAAGTGGTGATGACCACACATGTCATATTTTGTATCTCGCCTATTCATGGCCATTGTACTCTTATGTATGCAGTTATGTGCAGAGTTTTATCATTGTATTGTACTGATTGGATGGCTGGTTCTTCCATTGGTTTCTTCATCACTCCACTTATGGGATGGACTTATAATGTATTTCAGCCATTGTATGACCCCTCTAACCTCACACATTAGGGGGCATCTGTTACAGCTGATTTTTACCACACATGTTGAATCACACTTTTATGGCCTTCCATGTCCCTCTGCAGACTTTTTAGACCCCATGGACCATTTTTGTACCTTTGATGTTTCCAAGATCATCCCTAAAAACATGCAATAATTTCCATATGTGACTTTTAATCCCTTTCTCACGTATATACGTGGATTTGACGCTTAAATACGCATACATCGAGATGTGTACAAAAGGCCAAATTATTTTGGAGTTTTCCTTGATGTGGATCTGACTCACTTGTCTCCTAGCCTTCCATATGCCTTGAGATCGCTCGGATTCAAACTTTCATTACCCCATTGAAGAGCTATATAAGGGACCCTTTGGATACATTGAGGAGGAGGAATTGAAGAGCAAGAAAACTATAGTCCATTGTTGCTGGAGCTTATACTTGAGTCTGCATCCCTTTGTCCATTGAAGCACTTTTGTGTTCTTCCCAAGCTTGCCTTTTGCTTGTGAGTTTGCTATCGAGAGATGGAGGATTGAAGTGGTGGAGGCCTAAGTGGGGGACTCAGTTTCTCCGACTCCCAGACATGCCGACAAAGGTTGTCACTATTGTAATCTCTATTTTATATTAATAGAAATATATTTTCCTATCCAATAATGTGTGTTTAAATGAGTATTTGATCCATGGATGCTTTTAAATGCTTATATGTTATTGATTATATATTCTAGAGTAGGTCTAACGGAATTATATATAGCATGCTTGTCTTGTTTGCTAAGTGTTGAGGAATCAATTTATCAATACAAGATGGAGTTGGAAAGATCAACGGGATCTACATCAACCATCCGGAATAAGGTATGAATTGAGATACTTTAGTGTTAGATATTTGGTTTCTCTTGCATATAGGAAAGGATTGATTTATGGAGTCAAGCTGTCTGTTGTGGTATCCCAAACCATAGGAATTTCTCTCTGTAACACATGGCTCAGTGCTAATTGATGCATAGTCCTACACAGTGACATTCTCCGATGCTCTTCTTAAAATAACATTATGGATGGAATGTAACTTGGTTCTCACCTCGACAAAGCCTTTGTGGGAAGACTTCCTCATTTCTTTTACTACTTTATCATATGCGTCGGTGAAGACCTTAATAATATGTTGTAGCTGCACCTCCATTGTTGATATGGTGTTGTTGCTCGCCTCCTCTTCCATGTAATGCTTTGTCCTTATTTCAGCAAGAATGCTCTTCACTTCTAGATCAGTGGGGGTCTTCGAAGATGAGTCTCTGTCAGATTCATGATGAATCTTCTCTTTGTACACCGTATCTTCAGGGGCGTATACGGGTGGTCCCATCGATATTTCCTCCATGCTGACCGGTTCATGCCATTTTATGGGCCAATCCTAAACTGTCGCTTCCAATTATGCATCCGTTAGCTTGTAGGACATCGGTAGCCATTGCTTTTCAAGGTCGCTCTGTGCCTGTATATGAATAGTGTGCATCCCAATGGTGAACAACATAATCCTTTGGTACTTTATGGTAACTTATTTTAATAGATGAGGGAATTTTACAAATGCTTCCTGCAGCGCTTCCTAGTATACCCAAAAGCGTATCACGCAATCCTCTTTGTTAGTGGGTTCCTCGACCTACCACAAATTTTTATAGGACACACCTTACATACCTTCACTGCTTCAACCTCCATGCCTTGGTAATCCACTAGCTCCATCCAAGCCACTAGTTGGATTAGGATCAAGAGCCAACTATACGTGAAAGGCTGCTCTCCATCCTAAACTACTACTACATCCTCTGTTAATTGGTTTAGCAAGAATAGTGCCCAGTTCATTTGCACCCCTTATGTGCATTGTTGTGCACACACAATCACCCCTGAAGTGCACTGGATGGGGAAATTCTTTCTTACAATCATACTTACTAGAATGTTTGTGCCAATTTGTACTGTACAATCATTGATGCTATCTATTCGATAGGCCACCTCGTCACATTGCAAGTTGAAATTTTGTTTCAATTGTGTAGCAAGCCACTTATCATTGTACCTATCTCTGAAGTATTGAAATGGGTCTGGCCCATCCTTTGCAACCCCATGATATCTGATACCAAGTCAACCATGATTGGGACTGGTGTATCTGACACAATATATTTGTTGCACACCACCCCCCTCGGTAGCAGTGACATCTTGGGCTGATACTTCTGGTTTTTGGTTAGCCGCCGAGGCTGCACATTAGGTCGAGTGGGAGAAATGTAACCTGGAATGTCATGAATGGAGACTCCTGTCCATACCATAGACTCTACAACCCTGGAGATTGATGGCCCCGTCTGTGTAGTTCCCTCTCCTTATGCCTTGATCGATGTTCTCATCTACCTCTTCTATGGCATCGGAGGGTTCTGCTTCTGGCCCTTTCGCTTCCTCTCTGGGACAGACGATGACCCAACTAGCATATTGACAATTTCTTCAAAAATGGTTACTGTTATGATTGGCGAGTCCCTCTCACTCGAAATATCTACCATGTCTAGGGTGCTCTGCATTCCACAACAATACCCCACAAGGTTCTAATCGTCCCGCACCCTCTTCTTTGTTCGACAAATTCACAGATTGCACTTGGTTGCTTTGGATTTCAACTTAGTGCAACAATTCTTGTAACTCAACTTAGTATAGTGGCACTTTCAACCCATGTCAAGCACCTTCTTATAGCATCAAGTCAATCCATCCTCATCATTACCAAATCAAACACGACCATCATGACCAAATCCACCATTAATGACCCAAATCTGTCGACGATCCTATCGAGCTAATGGTCGGATCAACCATAAATGCACGTCGCTTCAACAAGAACCACCGAGTAACTACTTTTAATTGTCAACATTTATTATTGATTTGATTATGTTGCAGCTCTATGGCTGTCACGGTCTATATTCCTATCTGCGCTACTGATTCCTACGCTTGTGCAACCACTTCCTCCTGGCGCGCTTTCCTTCTTCCAACCCATCCTTCCTATTATATATATATTGAGTGCACATTTACTTAAGCATCGCGCAGTTTTAGCCCTGTCCTATAGGGCTTCAGTCGGCTACCATTCACCAGTTTTGGCAGCATCGCTCCATCTAATTGCTGCAGTTGAACTGCCCCCCCAGAAGTAATGGAATTAACAAGATATGGATCTAGATGATTCATTTGTAACTTACCAAAATGATTCATGAACTTGCTGTCATATACCAGCACCAAATTTCCTTGCTGAAACTATTTTTTCTTTATGTGGTGATCATGCCAAGCCTTCTGTCGATCCTTCTTGATGCGCTGATGGAAACTTGCGATAAATCGGTCGTCTTCAAGCTGTATCAACTGCGCCACACACTCCTTGAGCACTACTTCATCATCCATGCTCGTTACTACTGCAATGTGCAGACTAGAACAATGTACTCCATATGGCATGACTACCTCTTTCCCATATACCAATTTGAATGGTGTTTGTCCCATTAATCTCCTACAACTGGTGTGATATGCCCACTATACTACTGGAATATTCAAATCCCAGTCATCTCGGTTAGTGTTACATACCTTTGTAAGTGAATGCTCTAAGATCTTGTTGAATGCTTCTACAGTTCCATTCACCTGCAGATGATATGGGGTGCTTTTCTTGTGTTGTATCTGCAACTCCTTCATCAACTCTCTTACTATCTAGTTGATGAAGTGACTACCCTAGTCACTCATCAATAGCCTTGGGAATCCAAACCGTGTCACAATATTATCAAATAGAAACCTTGCTGTTGTTGCAACAATACAATCCACGACTAGTGCATCCTCCTCCCACCTTGTCAGATAGTCTGTTGCTGTGATTATATACTGTGCACCAATTCTCTTCCCAAGTGGGTTGATTGGACCCACAAAATCCACGACCCATTTATCAAAAGGTTGCAAGGTTACTTGTAGTACTAGCGGCATCTAATCTTGTCGTGATGGTTTTCTAGTGTGTTGATAGACATTGCAGCTCCATGCATAATCTATCACATCATTATGTAAAGTGGGCCACCAAAGCCTTGCGCGAAGCACCTTCCTTGGAGTAGCACGACCCCCATAGTGTCCCCCAGCAACTCTCACATGTGCTTCTGCCAAGATCTTCCCTTGTTCATGTGGTAGGACACAACGCTGCAAAATTTCATCTGGTCCAAGCCTATATAGGTATCCAACAATCAATTAGAAATCAAAAGCCTTAACCACCAACTACTTCTTTTGACTTGTTGAAAATTCCTCTAGTGCGATTCTCGTTGCCAAAAAATAGATTATTTGAGTGTAGTAGTCATCAGCCATGTCGACTCTGAATAACAGTGCATCAGGCAATATTTCTTCAATATTGGTGGGTTGCTGTATCAATTCGAGACAAGTGATTAGGGCCAGCATTCAAGTGGCCCGACTTCACAATTATTTCAAAATCAAACTTCTAAAAGAGAAGTAGCCAGGGACATATATTCCCCCCCAACACAGGCTTATTGACTAGGCATTTCAAAGCAAAATGTTTAGTAAACATCTTAAAGCGACCACCTGGGAGGTAATGCCTAAAGTTTTGTAGCGCATATACCATCGCTAGACCTTCTCTCTATGTGGTCGTATAGTTTTTCTCAACAAATGACAACTTTCGACTAGTGAAAGTGATCTAAATATCAAGATCTCCTTCTCCTTGCTGTGCGAGCACTACTCCCAGCGTGACAGACAATGCATCGACATGGACATGGAACTCCTTGTTCTAGTTTGGGAATACAAGGATGGGTGCTGAAATCATATTGGCCTTCAGAGTGTCTAAGCTTCCTTTACATTCTGGAATCCATACAAATGTGACATATTTCTTCAATATATTCTCCATAGGGGCAGTAATCACAGCATATCCTCTAATGAATTTGTGATAATACTCTGTGTGACCCAGTGTTTCTCTAAGCATCTTCACATTTTTTGGTGGTGGAAAGCTCAAAATAATCGCTATCTTTACAAGGTCAACTAGCAATCCTTTCTTATAAACAATGTGACCCAACAACATCCTGAATGGTGCACAAAAAATACACTTCTTGGAGTTTAGCGTGATCTGATACTTTCGACATATTTCCAGCATTAGTTGTAGGTTCTCTAGATGATACTTAATTAGACCGTATACTATCCAATCATCCATACAACCTTGTAGGACATTATAAATGAAATCTTTGAATGCAATGACAACAACCCAATAAAATATTGTAGGTTCATTCGTCAACCCAAAGGGCATTACCATGTATTGGAAACAACCCCATTCAGTGACAAATGTAGTTTTATGTTAGTCTTCTTTTGCAATTCTTATCTGGTGATAACTGGAAAATCCATTTGTAAACGAATATATCTCTTGATTGCCTACTCCTTCGAGTACTTCATCAGTGAATGGTGTCGAAAATGGATCATGCATATAGGCATCATTCAATTTTTGTAGGTTGACACAGATCCGAACTTCACCTATTTTCTTGTTTTGGACCACCATAGGACTGATCCATTATGATTCCTCAACTGGATTAATTATTCCATCATCCAACATCCTATCTAGCCTGGCTTTAACCTTCTCCTTGTACTACAAATTCAAGTGATACGGTCTCTGTCTTAATGGTTTCGCATCGAGCTTTAATGGAATCTTCATCTCTTCCAAATCACCCAGTATCCCTTTCATTTCAGAAAATTTGGTCAAAAACACATCTTGAAATTCATGCAGTAGATCTGTGATCTTTTCCATAGTCTCCTCGTCCTAGTAGTCCCCAACACTTGCAAATTTTATGTTCTCCTCCCTCCCAATGTTAACTTTTATGATCTTCAGTGGTTGATTCATGGGATCAGTCGGTATATCTGGTGCTGCGATATCCCTACTCCCTTCAGTTTTCAAAATATTGATATTCCATAGCTCATCATCATCCTCAGGTTCACTAGGCACATTGTAACATTCCATCATTGACTGCATGTGGTAATGTGCATGTGGATCCACTGGATATGCAACTGACACTACTTTGAATACCACATCCTAGATGATTTGAAGTGAATTGTGGACATTGGGATTGGCATATGTGAAACTAAATGTATGAGTAAAGAAAACCGTCATCTCTACCCAAGTGGTTATCTATTTGTGCAACTTTGGTGATATATACCATGACCTTGGAGTTTCATCCAAGGTATGAATAAAGGCATGGACCCATTCATCCTTTGGTCGTGGTGCCCACAGAGTCTGGCAATCCATCAAGTGACCGCTGGGGTCATTCCGCCCATCATATTTCCCAGTGTGATATACTTCTATGTCACCAAAGTGAACTCTCATCAAGTGTCAACAATGTGCCCATCCATTAATTGTCTTTTTATGAGTCACCCACCAGCATGCTAGAGTATCCTTTAGTGCTTCCTCCAGCGCCAACAGTCGCTGAGGTCTTGATACCTTATATTCAAAATATATTAAGAACACGAACATCTCAGGTAGCCCTTCATAAATTGGTAATTTGGAAATCTCAGTTGCAACATGTCACAACGATTGTGTGATCAGACCACACTTTCGGAATGATACCTCATGCATGTTGTTTTGCCAGTTCTCTAATGCATCATCAGAATCCCAAGACACAGAACTAGCGCTGTGCCAATCGAGTTCTCCTTTAATATTTGGGTGGATGTAATATTTAGAAATGTTGTAAGCATGATCCCATCCCCTGACAACTTCATATTTCACCAATTAAATATATCTTCATCCTTTGTTTGGATCCATAGGAGCGATGAATATGATGTCTTGATTCTCAAATTTCATCATCCACTTCTTGAAGTTAATCATTTCCATACTATCGTTGGCCCATCCAATCTACAAAAATGGGGGATAGGAGCCTCCACCATCAATAAATTAAATTACGTCGGAATTGGCATAGGTCTTCATACCTTCAACATCTACAACCAGGTTTGACATGTGTTTGATCGATTGTACCTTGTCCTAATTATCTAGTTGCAACTACACAGGGGACCAATTCAACTTCAACCTCCCCATTTTCTTCCAGGTCTTATTTGTCAAAATATTCACATCAAACCTAGATCTAGAATGACTGAATCTACTTCATAGTCCCCAATTTGAATATTCATGTGCATCTCTTTTCCTATTTTTTTCTTATGTAAGGAGTTCACTACAGAGTCCTTCTGCTCCTTACCCAGGTGGTGTAACAAATTTTCAATATTGGCTAGAGAATCTGGATCTCTTGTTAGAGACAAGCAACTCTCAATGAAGTGCTGCAAGGTATCATGCTGTTGCGATGGTCTTGCCTCCAGCGAAGAATCAAAAGCAGAGGGGATTTCATAGATGGGTGACTTACTAGGATTTCTTCTGATCACATCCCGAGTTTCAAATAATGTATATTTTTCATGTGGCGATATAGAACGATGCCTTCTTCTTCCCAGGAAATTGAACCGGTGGCTGTGGCCCATCCTCTCTAGTCATCGCACCTCCGTGGGTGATGATGGAAACATCAACATCCTATGTTCTGGGATCTGCTGATATCATCACAACTGTCGCTCCTTGGATGTGATTTGTCGAAGGATTCTGGTTCAGAGGTGGATTCTTATTTATTAACAGGTTCATTGCTTGATTTACAGTCTTATTCTAAAGTGTTACTTGATTTTGAGCCTTGTTCTGCAACTGATTATGATTTTGTAGTTGATTTTGATTCTGCAACTGGTTATGATTCTACAACTGAGGAATGTTCCCATCCTACCATATTGTGATTAGCTATGGGAATTTATTGACATTATGATTGATCGCGATGCATTATGTACATGAAAAATGCAATTGTGGGTTGTCTCTCTGGTAATGTCCAAATACCCCACAATTGTAAGACTGGACAAGTCCTTCTCCTCTTCCAAAGCCTCCTCCTTTTCCTCGAAATCCTCCTTTCTGCTGGTACTATGGCTGAGCCAATTTCTACAGTGGGGAATTCAACTGCTGCTAAATGTAGTGTGCTACCCGAACATACTGTGGGTGTGGCAGAGCCATCAACATTTGATTATACTGCATTTGTGGTGCGAACTGTGGTTGTGGCGCAAACTATGGTTGTGGATGCGATGGTATAAATTGCATCTGCAGAAGGGTTGTATACTACGATTGAGGTCAGGAATTTATCACCCGAGGTTGTGGCTGTAATGCTCACTGATATTCACCCTTCATAAAGTATGAGTTGTATGTCCTTTCCTGAAGCAGTTCATATGCACGACAGTATTTATCTTCATTCCCCACAGATCGAAAAAATGAACAATATAGGTTTTTTGTCTTCGTCACCATCTTCTGCATGTATCCGCATTATTCATGTTGGTTCCCATAGAATTGGCATATGCAGTACCATGGTACGCTGCTGCAACTCAGTGGGTTCAGATTCCCAGATGGCATATAATTTTGGAAGTCAGGGAAAGTATCTTTAGTGTGTCCATCTATGCGACAACGAGTGCACCAAAGATCTTTGTGACTCGCTTTCCCTTTCTAAATGTCTTGGAACTGAAGCATCAAGTTCATCATCTGCGCTTGAATTTGGTTCATACTAGTTGCATTCTCCCCAATAGGTGAGTCTTCTAACTTCATTGTGATCTCCAGAGCCTTGCCCTGTGTCACGATCTTCTGCGGCATCAGTGATTTTCGGATATGAGGTACCAATGCTGCGATAAACCATTATTTGTGTTGAATGTTAATCATATTGAAACTGAATCTCACCATCAGTGTCTTAAATCTTTGATCGAAGTCCCAAATGGTCTCATTAGTAAATTTCTTAATCTCTTTTAACTCATTAATATATTGTGCTTCATACTTTGGTTTTTGGAATTCTTCAATCAGTCTTCTTCTGACTTATCCAGTGTTTTTGCAGGGGTCCCCGTAGGAACTTGTATAAATTTCATATACCAATCTAGTGCACGACCCCAAAGAGTAGTCACCAATTGGAATTTCTTAACGTCGTCATCCATGGCATATCTGACAGTCCACATTGCCTCACAGAGGAGCCAATACTACTCAGGATCATCAGTCCCATTTCCATGGAACAAAGGTAACTTTGTATCATCTCCTGCCATCATGGGCCTTCTTCCTACAGATGTTGATCTACTACTAGAATGCTGTTGACACATCGAGAAATTTGACGTGGAACTCGTGTTTCTTCCCGAATATGGAGTAGTGTGCAAAGGCGTGGTTACGTTGGTACTGGGGTTTGATCTTACTGCTATTCTAGGCATCGTCTAGGTTTGGTCATCCTCTTCATCACTATAGGTTCACTTCTTCCCATGCGTTCTTCCTTCATGGTCTTACGTTCCAATCGTAGTAGGACCTTCCCCTATCCTCTGCCTCTTCTCTTGTCAAAACCTTGCTCCTCCCATCTTAAGAACACTTTCTTCCTCGGTTTCCCTCATAGTCTTGTTGAAACTTGCACTCATCTACCCCTTATCTTCCCATTAGTCTCCCCCCTTTCATTACAGTATGCACCGCCTCCACACACTGGAGTTCTACTACTCAAGGTGCATCTTCAGTATACCCTTTTCACAGACAAGCATCTTAATTGACAATTGTAGAGACAAAAGAACCTACCTTTAGTTCCATTGAAAAATTCCCTTTCTGCTTCACTGTAGGACTTGGTAGTGTCAAATGTGAATTTTGTAATATATCCTTCTAGGAGACTATCCATAGAGACCTCAACAGCTCGCGATGATTTGTTGTCAGTTTCCCGCAGTTCCTGGATCAATTCAGGGCTCAAGGATGTTGCTCTCCTCTTTGGAAATTTGTCTTCTTGTACATGAACCATGCCAACCACGCATGCAATATTATGGGAAACTCAGAGAAAAAATATTCATGAGTACCATCGTGTATGTATCTCGCTAACCACATTTCTGTCATCAGTCCAGGGTTCAGATTTTATGCTTAAACAAATTCTCGTAACTTCTTATCAAACTAATCTTGAATTTCTGGTGGCGTCGAATGCCACATATCCTCCTCTAAGTCGCAACAAGGTCCCAACAATGGAACCATTTGTTGGCGGAAACCCCACCAACAAAACCCAGTCGAAAGGGGTTCCCACCCTTTCGATGCTCAACTCACTTCGATCTCCCTAAGCACTGGCTCGGATAGGTTCTACCTTGTATGACAACACCCACGAAGTAGATCAAGTCTCACTCGATATGTTCGAGGGAGGGCTAATAGAACCAAGTTTCCACAGAATAGAAGAGGACTATGGGCATTGACAATTCATCAATTTATCTACCATATCTGACCAGTTACTTAATTATTAACAAAATCATTCATCATTGCTCTTTGCAGATTGCATCATTCATTCATAACCATAACAGGCCTATAAGTACAAAAACAGATATAGAAAGATAACATTATTTATAAGCAATAAACATCGCATCATAGATCCATGTCATAGATTCACTTCACATTCATCATTCGATTCGTAGAACAGAAAAACAGAAAGAGACAAAAAGATAACAACAAAACGATAACAACAGTTCAGATAAACCTCCTTCTTATCATATTAGCTTCTACACAATCAACCACAGATCCAAAAGAGACAACAATTTAATTGAGCCTCCAGCTCTCAATCCTCATTCTATGATATCTTTACATTTGCAATTTTTCTTATATTTATAGGCTTGTTCCTTTACATTCATGGTCCACTTGGATGATTTTCTAACTAATTATTAACTGACTCTACCAAATAATGACCAGTATCCGCAAAATATGGTAAAATAGTACAAAAAGTGACACACAATCTTAAAAAATAGTCTATCTTCCTCCTTGCGAGCCATCTTTTACTTGCGCAATGTCTTTTGAGCTTGCACAACATCCGCAATACTATGCAACTGACTTATATTAAAACCCCTACCAACAGTGTGACAAATTTCCAATTTAAGATATAATTTGCATATGAGCCAGTTACTATGTTTTGATTTCTTGGAATATGTTTGTATATAATATGATCAAAATGTCTCTCAAGTAATCTAATTCAAAAGAACTGACGTAATAAAGTAGTATGTCTCATTTGAAATCACCATTAAGTTGAGATACTACTAACTAGGAATCGAGTCTAACCTCAAGACACATAATACCATGTAAAGCAGTGTCCCTTAGCAACTCAATGACCGCATTGTACTCAGCCATGTTATTAGTAGCAGAACCTAAACATGCACCTCCCGAGGTAACTAGTTGTCATGTGGGTACATAGGTGACCCAAGCAGATTAATTTAGATTGCAAGTGTGACAACTTGCACCATCAATGAATCCTATGAATATTTTCGAGGACATATGAAACAACACCATATTTACATAAGAAACACTAACAAAAAAAAACCATTTATAAAGTTATACATATATATACAAGAAAAAATATATAGACTAGGTATAATACTTTTTTTTCAGGTAGATCCCATTTTGGGGATCTTGCAACTTGTTTATATAAAATTGGAGTCACAACAATTTAAGGACCAAGAAAGAAACTTACAATAGATTTCACAGATCAATTTTACTCAGATATGACATGAAACAATGGAAAAAGACTTGTAGTTGTATATTTGCTTATCATTAATCAGAAGTAGTGATACAATGCAATATAGTGGCATAAATATCCATGCAATTCGAATCCAAGAGTGGGCATTCGAATTAATTACATGATAGTGTCTTAATTTTCAGTTAAACACCACTCGACACATCAGTTAACCACTTAACTCTAACTTAATTGACTCTAAATGAGTCAGAGGTAGTTTAGACCGAGTCTAACTGAATAGAACTCAACTGCATTCCAACAATTATGTGAGGGTTCCTACCTGACTCCAGTTAGGTGAGATGAACTGAAATGCACTTAACTGAGTCACCAAAAGTAGGTGGATGTGCCTTTAATCACTTTGGTTAACTGCTTTTAACCAAAAATAGGCAAAATAATGAGGAAGGCGCCTTTGTAACTTCAATTTAAATGAAAGGTAGGTGAAATAACATCCGGTTAACTGAATGGGGTGCTTATGTCATGCATATCAACTGAAATTTGATCCTATATTGAAGGATGAGGCTCAGTTAGTCTCCCCGATTGAAGGAGAAGACTCAATTAGGCTCCTTGATTGAAGGAGGAGATCCAGTTGATGATGCAATCACATAATTGAGTCAAAAAATTAGGATAAGTGGTAAATTAGGCCAAATAAGCCAAATACGCCAAATAATGATGCGTGGTTAGAAAATGAATCCAACACCCCCCTTAAGTTAATCTCATGTGGAGGATTAAAACACAATATGGCCCAAGAGACAAAGGCCATAGGTCACCCTTTACAAAAAATTAACTCTAAAATGCTCAAAACATTCTAAGTCAAGAAAAGAGGAAAAACCCTGTGGCAAAGAACCCCCCCCCCCCCCTCAAACTGAACACTAAAGAATTAATTTGACTTCACCATGATGGAAATCACCCCCAACAGTGAATGGAGGTAAGTTAACTTCTTCTCAATGAAGCTCTTGGTGAAAATGTTAGCAATTTTCTCATCTGTGGGGCAATATTGCAGAACAATTATTCTGTCATGCACAAGTTATCTGATTTAGTGCATGTGGATCTCGATTTTTTTGGTTCTCTATATCTGAATAAGATGTTTAGGACTTTTATTGTCACAAAAAATGATAGTAGATGAAGTGATACTAGTGTCGAACTCTGCCAAAATAACTTGCATCCAAACTGCCTATATGCATGCATTGATCACTCCCCGATACTCTGCCTCTATTAAAGAAAGAGAATTGGAAGCCTTCCTTTTTCTTGAAAAGCAAACATGCCCACCACCAAACATGAAAATGTAGTTGGAAGTATACTTTTGATCTATGCTATCTCTTTCCCAATCAGAATCTATGAATCCTACCAAGTCTAGTTCAGAATCAACAACATAGTGAATGCCATAGGTTCTAGTACCCTACACATACTGTAGAATCCTCTTGGATTCCCTTCAATAAATTTCATGAGGATGCTACATATACCTTGATACAACATTCATGGCATAACAAATTTCAGTCCCTGAATGTGTCAAGTAGAGAAGGATTCCAGTCAACTAACGGTAGAGAGTAGAATCCACCTGTGGAGTAGAATTTCCCTCTTTAAGACTGATTCCTGAGAGGAATGGGAAAGGTTCTACCTTACAATAAGCCATATTAAACTCAATTAATAGGTCTGAATCATATTTGTACTAGTACACCATGATCCCATCAAAATATTGAGTTATTTATATCCCGAGAAACTGCCTCAACAGGCCTAGATCACTCATCTCAAAACCTTCATGTAAAATAGTTTTTATATAGCTGATTGAAGCAAGGGTGCTTTTGGTAATTAATAGATCATCAAAATACATAAATATAATAAAAAAATAACCTTCATATTTACGCAAGTACAAATTTGGATCAGACTTACATCATTCAAAGTTTTGTGATAGCAGAAAAGAATCCATTTTGGCATACCAAGCTCTTGGGGCCTGTTTTAAGAAATACACAAATTTATGCATCTTGCAAAATAATGATGGATATGATATGTAGCCTTCAGTATGATTCATGTAGATATATTATTGCAGGTTTTCATGAATTAAAAAACCTTTTACATCCATATGGTGCACCTCCTAGTGTTTGGATGCATAAATGGCTAAGACTACCCGTATAGAATCCATTTTTGCCACTGGTTCAAAGGTCTCAGTGTAGTCCACTCCTTGGACTTGGGAGAATATTTTTGCTACCAGATGTGATTTATATTTTCAGGTTGATCCATCTAAAACAATATTTTTCTGATATATGCATTTGCATTGAACAAGTTTCCTCCCAGGTGGAAGGGAAACTAGCTCCCAAGTTGCATTTTTTCAGAGAGAGTTAAACTCTTCATCCATTGCAGCTTGCCATCAAGGATCATTCTGAGCATGATAATATGAATTAGGATCAGATACAATTATCATGTAGAACTTATCATACAACAAATAATCATTGCAATAAATATAAATACCTTCTCTTTGAAAATATTCTTGAGTTCTCCCTGGATCAGCAGGATTTCCAACATTTGACCTGACAGAAGAGAGAGTCTTTTCACTCCATTTTGGTAGATGAGAGGGATCATTAAGATATGATTCATAACCTGATATTTCATGCTCACTGATATTGGAGATCATATCTACAATATCATATCTCACACTTTCATTTTCATCTCCAGAATCTTCAGCAGAAAGAGAGGGAAGTTCAACGGTTTCTTCCTCTACTAGTTTCAAATCTTAGAGAGGTTCTTTGAAGAAGACACTTCTCTCAATGAGTATATTTTTAGTTCTGATATTCAAGAGTTTGTATCCCTTTTATTCCTCAGAATACCCAATGAGTATTCACTCAACACTCTATGGTTGCAAATAATTTCTCTTATCTATTGGAATTCGATCCCAAGCACTAGACCTGAAAACCCTAAAATTGGACACATCTGATTTATGACTAGTGTATGCTTCGAAAGGTGTTTTTCCTTTCACGGATGAATGTGGGACCTTGTTCTGAATGTAGGAAGTAACATTCATGGATTCAGCCCAAATACTTGCATCCAAATACTTAGACTCAAGCATACAGGTTGTCATTTCTTTTAGTACCTGGTTTTTCCTTCCGCTACACCATTCTGCTAAGGTGTGTAGGGAATGGTGTGCTGAATCTTGATTCCACTGTGGGAATAAATTTGTAGAGGCTATTATTTTATGTTTTCACCTCCATTATAATATTTTAGAGCTTCGATATTGCTCCCAGTATCATTCTCAATAGAAGTTTTGAAATCTGTGATTTTTTCAAGAACTTCCGACTTCGTTTTGAGAAAGTAGACCCATGTAAATATTGAAAGGTCATCTATGAAAGTAAGCACATATATTGAACCACTCATGGAGGTTATTGGCATTGGAAAACTGATTTCAGAATGGATCATCCCCAAAATATATGTAGTTCTGCTTGCTTTTCCCTGATCAAACTTATGCTCAGGATGCTTGCCGACTATGCATCCCTTGCAGATCCCTTTTGAGAATTTGATTGTTCGAAAGCATTCTACCATGGAATCCTTTTGTAGAAGTTGCAAATATTTGTAGTTTAGGTGTCCAAAAATTTCATGCCACAGACGAGTGACCTCATTCCAATGATTCAGGATGGCGGATGGCTTTGAATAATGCACAAAGTTAGAAAACTCATAGGTCTTAGTAGTGTGATTTGCTTTCCCTACAAAAATGAGTTTTCCCAAGGATATCTATGATATATCAAAATCATCAGGGATGAATACAACTCTTTTAGGAAAACCTGTGTGTTTCATTTGATATAAATACAAGAATTTTGAAGCTAAAGAGGGCACATATAGAACATTTTTAAATCTTCCATGTTCTTGGTGGATAGTACCTTTGCCCTTCGATGAGACTTGAGAGTCATCTCCCATGTGAATGGAGATGCAGCTATCGGAATCTAGTGATGTGAAAGAATCCTTGCATGGAACCATATGATTCAAAGAACCAGAGTCAATGAGAAGAGCTCTAGCCTTCGAGACATTATCCATGAGAGCATTCCCTCTTTCAAGTTGATTATTCCGATCTCCAGCTTCTTTCTTCCTTGCGCCTTCTAGAAGAGTAATCTTATTTTTCTCAAGGAGAAGGGAAATCTGATCAATTTTTCTCTTCATGCAAGAGCTTTTGGGGTGAAACCCTCTTTCACAATAAGAGCACTTTGTCTTCCCTTTTCCCCATTGCCTATTTTTCCTTGAGCATGAGGGCTCATCCAGTTGTTGGTTTTTCTCCTTCTGCTTGAGAGGATAAAACTTTGTCTTCTCTTTATTTTTCTTTCCTTTTGCATTCAAATATTTGGATCCTCCAACAAAAAAATATTTATCTTTGGAGGATATCAAGGATCCCATCTAAATAAGTTTTTCATGCTCATTAGTAAGGGACTCAATGAATGAATTTAGGGTCAGCATCTTCCAATTTTGAATTGTAAGCTTTCTAGTATGGAAGGTAGACACAGAAACATAGTAGTCTGGTACAACCTTCAAAAGATTAGAAAAGATGAGATGATCATCTTTCTTCTCAACTTCACATTGCTTCAATTGGAGAACAAGGTGCTTAAACATAGTGAAGAATTCATTTATGGTATCAAAGTTTCCTAGATTGAGAGAGATCAATTCATTCTCCAAATGATAGGCTCTCAAATCATCCTGATTTCCAAAGATCTTAGAAAGTTGTTCCCACACTTCCTTGGGAGTATTCAATCTAGATAGATGGAATAAAATATCCTTAGAAATGGTGAGGCATATGAAACCATACGCTTCATCTAGTTCGTGTTGGTGTATTTGTAACTTCAGAAGATATTTTGTCGTATATTATCATTGTATGTTGTTGTACCCCCATTGGAGATGTGTGTTACCCCTTTATGAGATGTCTAAATTGTGCCTATACCTTGAGGTACAACCTCCGTTGTAAGTCGGGGCAATAGTCCCTAGTGTAACATCATGTAATATGTAATTGTGGTCTCTCTAGGTGAAGTGGGCCCCATGTGAGATGACATGTAGGATCGAGTCTTATATTTGGTTAGTAACTTGAAAGGGTATAAATAGGGAGGCACTCTGCCTCATTTATACACACCTTACACACTCTCTAAGGTGCATGAGAGAAAGAGACAGTCAAACGAGGAGAGAAAGATAGCTGCTGAACATTTCTTATCACTGCTTTTTATCATCTTACTATTATGAAGAAGTTTTGTGGGGTTTTCTCCTTTATGGTTTCCCTGATGAAAATATTTGTGTGTTGTGTATATTTTATATATTATGCATTTTGTTGTACTTGTTATTCTTTCAGATAAATATACTAAATAATTTAATTAGATCTTAATAAAATCTAACATGGTATCAGAGCCTCTCTAAAAGATGGAGCTGTGCAGCTGTGGGAACTAGGGATTCCTATTTGAAGGTGTTCTCTCCACAGATCATCAAGCAAGGAGGGATATGATAACTTACCTCACTATGGATCTTCTATTGGTGGTATTGATTTCTGAATCAGAGAAGTTTCATTGTGTAGCCGAAATATAGCTACAATGGTAGCTAATGGAAATTAGGGTTTCATGCTTGAAAACCCTAGAAGTATGAATTTAGTCATTCTATAACTTTCTCTATAACGAGAGATTAGAGAAGTCTTAGAAGCCAAAAATTTTACAGGATGAATAGAGATCCTTGTTCTACACTATGTAAAGGTTTTAACCTTAGCTTCACTATACTACAGGAGATATGGTTCCTTCAAATCAGGGTTCTAGCCTCCTCCAGAATACAGTCATAAACAGGTGACCTACGGAAATTTGCTATATATATGGCTACGAAGGTCCAAACAAAATTTCACATAATGTTTCACGTAGGTCACCGAATGTAGTTTCTGTGGTACGCTTTTAATACCTAGAATGTGAAATAGTGACATGTGGAATTCCGTACAAGTTTGCTATGTTGAACAATCTGCAAAACAGTTACCTTAGAAAAATCAACACAAGTCCAACTTGGAGAATCCACTTCTGCTCTAACCTATAGGGTTGGAATGAGGAAGTATCATGCTATCTCAGTGAGATGTTTCAGAATGTAAGGAGACAAACCTTTGGATATACAACATGATCAATATAAGTCATTTCTGGGGAAGAAATTAGAAAACTAGGGAGTCTTATTCTAGGAGCTTCCCTCCACTGTTTTTAGAAAAGGAGTACATTAGACAACTCACCTTAAAGAGGACCATCTTTATATCCAATCATAAGTTTGAAATTCCAAGTTTTGAAAATTAGGGTTTCTCTAACAAACCCTAGATCAGCCATCTCTGGAACTAAGACGAACACCTCAAATCGATCAGATCTAAATTGTTGTTATTTCCATTTGAGGTTCTTATTTCAAAATGAATAATCACACCCATCTTGATGACAATCTTGGTGAAGCTAACAAATTCTAAGTATGGAAGTATAGGACCTCTATGATCCTTGAAGAAATTGACTTAGATCATTATTTTAGTAAGGAAGTTATAAGAGCCAGAGGGAGATGAGGATAAGGCTAGAGCTAAGAGAATCATTGCAGATTCTATTAAATATCATATCATCCCTCATGTGTCATCCTTGAAGACACCAAAAGGAAGTGTTTGATGCTATTACGAAGCAATCAAAGAAGAATAAGAGATTGTTATAACCACCTTTAATGGCCTCCCAAGATCATGGGATTCATTCATTCAAGGATAGTGTGCTAGAAGGAAGTGATTACCTTAAGTAGAATCTAGGAAGAGTGCACACAAGAAGAGGTCCAACTCATAATAAGAGAAGATAAGATGGGAGAAACTGAATATCAAGATCTCGTGATTGAAATAACAAGTGATGAGGAATATGAAGGACTCAATTCTTGAAGAACCCCTAGTCCATCTTAGAATTTGGATAAGAAATGATGCTGTTATGAATGAAGAAGATGATGAAGCTCAAGGATCAAGAAGGAGTCTACTTCTGAAACAAATAAAGATAAGTATTCAATTGTAATTTCATGATATTGTTTTGTTATGCATTTGTTTATATTCAGTTGATGTGTTATGCATGTTTGAGTATTTGCATTTATACTACTGAATTGCACATGATGGGTAAGAAGTCAATGATGTTGTACAACATTCCATTACTAATCTATATTAAAACCTCTTTGCTGGCATATTAGGAGTAGTACACACTCTTAATAACATTGGGGTAGAATGCATCTAGAAGTTACTGTATGTATACATGATATGGATGAATGTTATAGCATTGGATAAAATAGTCGCAAGGCTATGTGACATATATTTGTCATTATTAATATGTTTTGGAAATCATGATATGTTTCTAACCATACAACCAAACTTGAATTGTAGCTAATTCCAAATAAAAAATAATGACAGTTCAAAAGATAAACTTGAAGCTTCCTGGGTCAAAGACACCATGGCGAAAGAAAGAGCTTCAAAAGAATATAAAGGGAATGGTAGATATATCTCGAGAGATGAATACTGTTGCCGCATTTCACACACTTGGGTCACGTGGCAGAAATATTCAAGCCACTCGGTGTGTCCTTGGAGGAAAGTCTCTAGTCAAGGCTGTCACCTTGTTCTTGGCTCCTCCGTTAGGCTCAACTCCTAACGAAGCCAAGGGGGGTAGACCCTATTAAGTTACTAAGGAAAAATTATTTAGTATGGTGATGTTAAACTGAATGAGTTACTTAGGAGTTTGAAATTTAACCATAAACAACCATAGATGACAAGATAAAAAATGAGCGCACGAAAGCACAATGCTGAGACACAATATATATATAGAAAGAAAATAGCCAGTGCCTTAGAATGGAGTCATAAAATAATCAATGTACTTGCATGTGCTTGGAGTGAATGTTTTGCGATTGCCTCTTGGTACGTTTTAAGTTAATGTGAAATATGAGTTGATTAAAATTAGGCGAAGGGGTGGACTCCAGATATACCCGAGAGTACTTGGATTATGTCCAAAACTAAACCTTCACGGCTACCCGCAAGGAATATGTGGGATTAATGGAGTCTCTGAGGCTATTGTTCATAATGCACCTACAGTTGTAATAGAGAACAACGCCTCGAGGTCACTTTTCAGGAGTTCCTTCTTCCTTTGGGTATTTTGCCACCGTAATGGTTTGATCAAGGTGTTGGATTTTCACCTGATGGTTTGTCAATTTAGGAGAGTGAATATTAATTATTCTAGTCACTCAAGTGATTTTGATGTAGCTTGAATGATCGGATGAACCGCAGCCAAGTGTAGAGCATACACATCGGAGTCTTGTCAATTTTAGTAAATTTTAAGATAGGTGCTTTGTTAAAAAGAAAACCCTCCAGGAACCTCTTTCGACCCATGTGGATCTCAATCGGGGAATCAAGGAGGGGTTAATTTTATTATAGCTGATGAAAAAGAAAACAAAGATACACAATGCCGATTTTCTAATTAGTCCTACCACGCATCTCTTTCCCCTTTCGGGTCAATCAAGAAGTTGTGGGGTAATTATTAAATCACTTTGAAACCTCAGATATGGAATATGGAAATGATTATAAATAAAATTATACTACCCTACAGAATAGAACTATGCTAGACTGAAAAGAGATGAACAAAAAGTAAAAAATAGAAACATACGCAAATCCCCCCAGGGGGGATGGTGAATAGGCTCGAAAGAGCCTATTCAAAAAGACCTTTTCTTTTTATTAGTAGCAATTTACAATATCAGAAAATTTGAAATTGATGCACTTTAGTCCTTATCATTTGGGATCCAAAGGCTTACAACAAGCTTGTAACAAGCTAAAAATTAAAACACAGCGGTGGGGGAAGATTCCGGGAAGCTCTGGTTCGTCCAAGAGTCGGAAAATGGGCAGAGTCTCCTTCTCTTTTTTGTTAGACTTGATAAAAAAACATCGAGAAATTAAAATCAAATGTGCCCAAACACACTTTAAAATTGTTTTGGGTCACCACGCTAGTTACCGAAAAAAAACTAAGTAAAAAAATGTTAAAAGGGGGTAATCTAGTTTTGCAAAAAGGAACCAAGGAAAGCAAGATTTCCTTGGGATATTGGGTTGCTGTTTGGGTAGCCAATGAGATATGCACTTTTATTGCAGAATATGAAACTTTAAAGAACAACAAAGGAAACTACCTTATTAGCAAGCTACAAATTTCCTTTATAATGCTTGCAAAAAGGAGGGTAATTTTAGCTAGATCTCTTCAAATATAACTTTATATGCAAAAAGGAACTGAGATCTAAACATAAGAAAGGATATTACTAACTATATCTATATGTGATTTTCTTAATGAGACAGATCTAAGCAATACGATTCTTTAATAGTAACCAATTTGAAGAGAATTTAAGATTTTGAAGGAGGAAGAGGAGAAGAGAAGTGATTGTTGCTGAAGCAGATCTGGAAGAGAAACTTGTTAGTGAAGCACCGAGGGGCACAATATTTGAAATATTTGTTGGAAAACTAGTGGAATCAAACCTGAACTAGCTCTTCCAATCACGACAAACCTGTAAGCTAAACAACAAATCCTGCAAACAAAACCATTAAATCTGAAGATACATATGAGAAGTAGATGATACAGCATGCAAATAATCTTATTTAACATGCAAATATTAGCTCATTCAAACATATGTATAAAAATAGGAGTAAGTAAGCTTACTTACAATGATCTATTCCTATGATTCCAATAATCATTCAGGCATACAACAGTTTCATGCAAAAATTGAAAAAAATAGCAGTTCACCTCAAAAGAAGCATGAAAATGATGATCCACACATGAAAGGTACTCCACAATTTACCCTCCAAAGCTTCTCTTTATTTCAACAACTGAAAATCAATACAGTATTACAATAGCAAGCCCTTCAATCCAGCTCTAACTAGCTTGGAAGAGGCAGCTTGTGCTTCATTTATACAAAAACCAGGAGATCCAACCCAGGGGGGGCACAAATCCCAAGGAGACAAACCACTGTAGCTGAAGGAGAGTCCATCAATGCTTGATCTGTGTCTAACTGAGCTTGATCTGAGTCTCACTGAGTGCAACTATCAATTGGAGAGCTGATCTGACTGACACCTTAACCTGTTGACTGAAGCATCCACCAAAACTCATCCAGATGAGCCCACATGTGTGGAGGAGAGAGAGAGAGAGTGCAATTCCCCATAAAGGATGTTGAAGATCAACTATGGAACTATCCAGATCACCTCCTTTAGTCAAGGATTTGTTAGATCCAGTCAATCTGGTTCATATCTGACTGATTTCAATCAAATTGGTTGAGAATCCACTGATCTAGGATTTTAGATTTGCTCCATTATTCATCAATTTATTAATTAAAATAATCAATAATTGATTTTTTGGGGTTTTCTAACCTGAGTGATGGAAAATCACTCAAAACCTGAAAAGAGTGGGTCCATGGGTTTACATGGTGCTCTTAGCTTGAAAATGAGCACCTACATGACTGAAACTGATTATTTGGCCCACTTTTATTACAAAACCAAAATTTCCAATTAAACTATTAAAAAATAGCCTAAGTTTTGGAAAAATTAAATTTTTAATAAAAAACACTGAAAAAATTAAAAAAATGAAAGATTGGAAAAACCTAGGGGGACTTAGACATGTTCATATGACTCGACCATGATGCCTAGCATGTTTATACATTGACACATAGACTCTAATAACCTCAATAGGCCTAAATGCCAAGCTGACCACCTCAAATTTGGAGGTATAGAGTGAAAAACTCAGAAATTATTAGTTGTTTATTCAACAACCAATAATACCCAAGGGAAAAAACACCCTGGGCTGATCGGATTGACAAATAAAGTCCAAGAGACCGAGTCTTTTACAGACACTATCATGCTATAAAATTTATTACAATTCTCCCATGGGGTATGAACATGTGATATAGTACAACAAGCACTTCCCGGAAGTACTTCCAAAGGTCTTTTGAAGTCCGAACAAGTTATCCTTGTCCGATTCACCAGGATCACTTGAAAAAAAACCACTAAGTACAACATAGGTGGTAACAAATACCACATTGGGCATGAGAAATAATCCAAGATTAAGGATAGTATGACTAGACTTCCAAATAAAGAGAGAGGCCTCAGACACACTCTAGTTATATGACACTGTTGAGTGAGATCATTGATGCAGAGCCTTCCAATGATGAAGAAGTAACCAAGAAGAAAGGGAAGGAGACTATGATCAAAGAGTACAAGTTCAAGAAGAATGATGTCTAGGATGCGGTATCGAGACCTGAATGGAATTCTGTAGTGTCTAATATATGGATCTACAAGATCTAACATCATGGGATACAAGGAAATATTGATAGCATGAGGCTTCTCATAGAAATAAGGCATATAATACAAAGAGACATTTGCACCAGTGACGAGTCAAGTATACGTAGAGCAGCCACTGGGAGTAGAGACACATGACAGGCAGACTCATATGTGCAAATTAAAGAAGGCAATGTACGAGCTCAGAAGGATCCCATGGGATATAACATACAATTACATAAGGAGATTGAAGATCACCTAGAGTGATGAATATCTTAACCTTTTCTGCAAGATTGAAGATGAAATCCTATAGAGGATGACAAGCTCATAGATGGGTGCGAGAATAACTTTTCAACAAAGTTCAAGATATAGGATCTTGGTATCTAGTGACCCTATATGGATAAATAGAATATTAGTAGCATAGGAATATACTTGTCACTCCATTACAGAATGTTTCAATAAATAGAGTATGAAAGTCAGAGGGAGAATGATTCTCCACTTCAAAGGGAGTGACTGTAGAAGATCCTTAGGTTTGACATGGTACAACAAGATGGGAAATTTACTGATGGATCTAGGATTTACTGAGAGTAAAGAGGATTCCAACATTTAATTCAAGGTCAAAGGAAAAAGATCAGTGATGCTCCTATTATATGTCGATGACCTGTTCCTGATAGGAAAAGAGGAAATATTTAAAGATGTAAGAAGGAGACTTGCTACAGAGTTCAAGATGAAATACGTAGGCATAATGCAATACTTATTAGGCATGCATGTGTGGAAGAATACAAATGAGATTTTAATTGGTCAAGGAAAGTATGCAGTGGAGATTTTGAAGAAATTCATAATACTGGACTGCAAGGAGATAACCACACCTATGGAATCAAACTTGAAGCTTTTGTGTGATGCTTCATCAGATATGGTTGATGCCATGATGTATCTTCAGATGATTTGTTCATTGATGTGCGTGCCGAATACAAGACCAAACATATGCTTTGCTGTGAACAACTTGAGCCAGTTCTTGACAAATCTGAGACATGCTCACCTGGTTGCAAATAATGTAGTGAGGTACATGAAGGGTACAGTTGAGTATGGGCTCAAGTATGATACAGATCAGAATACTAACATGCATGGTTATGTTTATTTGGATTGGTAGCACCACTGAGAAGAAGAGCACCTTGGGTTGGTTCTTCAGTTTGAGATCCAGTATGCGCTACTGGTTTGGAAGGATGCAGTCCTGTATGGAGATGAGTACAACCGAGGAAAAATATGTTGCCAGTTGCTTGGTTATTTGTGAGGTAGTATGTTTCTTTTGAAAGCTACTATTTTATTTGATTGATATGACTTGCATTTTTTGTAAGATGTAGAGAGGAGCAGTGAAGCTCCAGTATGTGATCTAGATCTAGATCTCTCGAAAGAGGGAGTGATGAGTTCTAGCATAGCCGATGAGACAAGTTGTATGAGAATAAAATCTTGGCGAAGATCATAGGTTTCTCGGACATAATCAAACCTGTATATTGTCCTCGAATGATATTAGTCCCGACGAAGCTCGCAGGTTATCCTTGGACGTAATCAGTCCTAATGTGATTATATGCTAGAAATGGCCAGAGTGAAGTTTGAATACTTCAGAGATAAGCTTGGTGTATTTTAGATCGAGGTTCCTTCCAAGGGGAAGTGATGAGTTTGGAAGATGCAGATACACAGGAGCCTTTTTGACATGGTGGCAGGTTGGGCCTCCCATGGCTGTTGATGTAAGTACTGATCCTTTCTGACATGGTGGTAGGATGGGCCTCCCATGGCCATTGATGTAAGTGTCAAGAGCCTTTTTGACATGGTGGAAGCATGGGCCTCCCATGGTCATTTATGTAAGTGTTGAGATCCTTTTCAACATGGTGGTAGGCTGGGCCTCCCATGGTCATTGATGTAAGTGTTGAGCCTTTTTGACATGGTCGTAGGTTGGGCCTCCCATGGTTGTTGTTGTAAGTGTTGGAGCCTTTCCAGCATGGTGGCAGGTTGGGACTCCCATGGTCATTGATGTAAGTGTCATTTTATGTGTATCTGGCTTGTGCTCCACGTGACAATGAGATGATATGAAGATGATGAGGTAATAGTAGGGTACAAATGTGTTTCAAGGCATGTAGTTAGCCCTTGGATGCTCCTTCAGGTTTTGCAGTGGCATATAATCAGTCTTGGGATATCCTGCATGTTTTGCAAGAGGAATATAATAAGTCTTGGGATGTACTTACTTGATGGCTTGCTCACAGAGATAATGAAGACCTACATGGAGGCTAGGCCTACATCCAACATGAAAAAGGGATAGCACTGTAGAAACTTCTAATGACGTATAGTATGGGATGATGATGAAATTATTAGAAGATGATGGAAATAGCTATTATGGAGACTCTATGACTCCTTTATGATGAAGATGCGATGAAGACCTAACCAGATGTGTTGATGCCTATGTAGAGAGAGAATACCTTCCTAGTTAAGAGGGAGTGTTGATGTATTTGTAACTTCAGCAGATATTCTGATGTATATTTTGATTGTATGTTGTTGAACTCCCATTTGGGATGTGTGTTACCCCTTTACAGGATGTCTAAATTGTTTCTAGACCTTGAGGTACAACCTCCATTGTAAGTTGGGGAAATAGTCCCAAGTGTAACATCATGTAATATGTAATTGTGGTCTCTCTAGGAGAAGTGGGCCCCATGTGAGATGACATGTAGGCTCGAGTATTATATTTGGTCAGTGACTTGAAAGGGTATAAATAGGGAGGCACTCTCCCTCATTTATACAAACCTTACACACTCTCTAAGGTGCATGAGAGAGAGAGACAGTCAGAGGAGGAGAGAAAGATAGCTATTGAACATTTCTTATTACTTATTTTGATCATCTTACTATTTTGAATAAGTTTTGCGAGGTTTTCTCCTTTATGGTTTCCCCGATGAAAATATTTGTGTCTTTTGTATCTTTTATATCTTATGCATTTTTTTGTACTTGTTATTCTTTCAGATAAAGAGCTTAGATAATTTAATTAGATCTTAAGAAAATCTAACAGTTTGTTCCAATATTTTTCCTTCTCTATTACTACATTCATATTTATCTTCATTCCCATGGTGTCTTTGAATAGTCTTTTAGAGCACAATGATATATCAATATCCTCTTTCCACTGATGATATTTGAAAGGAGTGAGAAAATTGCTTGAAGAGAAGTCCATTTTGTAGCTGTAGTGAATGCAATAGAAATGCTTGAGATACCTGTAATCACACAAAACAAAGAAAATGAGGTTGAACAACCTGAAATTTTGGAGTTTGCTTCATGTTTGGATAGACTTATCTTGACAGAATATAGAGGGAGAAAGGCTAATTTTCCAGGACTTATGTGGTAAACTCTTTGGTGCAGTGTTGGAATAATTTTGAGCAATTTTGCTCAATTTTCTTCATAGATTCAACAAGAATACTATAGAAGAGTTGCCTTGTCCTGCCATGGATTTGATACCATATAAAATTTGATTCACAACAATCTAAGGACCAATACAAAAACTTAGAATAGATTTCACAGATCAGATTTACTTGGAAATGACATGAAACTATGAAGAAATACTTCCAGTTGTATATTTGCTTATCATTAATCAGAAGTAGTCATACTATGAAATACAATGGCATAAAGGGACATGCAATTCAAATCCAAGAGAGGTCATTCAAATTAATTACATGAAAGTGGCTTAATTTCCAATTAAACACCACTCAACACATCAGTTAACCACTTAACTCCAACTTAATTGACTTTAACAGACTCAGAGGCAATTTAGACCGAGTATAACTGAATAGAACTCAACTATATGCCAAAAATTAGGTGAGTGCGACTATCTAACTTCAGTTAGGTGAGATGAACTGAGATGCACTGAAATGAGTCAGCAAAAGTAGGTGGAGGCACCTTTAATCACTCCAGTTAACTACTTTTAACAAAAAATAGGTGAAATAATGAGGAAGGTGCCTTTGCAACTTCATCCTAACTGAAGGGTAGGTGAAAAAACCTCCAATTAATAGAATAGGGTGATTATGTCATGCATATCAACCCATATTTTCTCCTATACTGAAGGATGAGGCTCAGTTAGTCTCCCTGATTGAAGGAAAAGACTCAGTTAGGCTCCCTGATTGAAGGAGGAGATCCATTTGATGATGCAGTCACATATTTGAGTAAACAAATTAGGATAAGTGGTAAATTAGGAAAATATGCCAAATAATGATTTGAGGTTGGAAAATGAATCCAACAGTTTCCATCGCAGTCTATCAATTCATATGCTCCCTTCTTTAAGACTTTAGACACAATGTATGGTCCTAACGACATTGATTTAATTTTGTCTTCCCCCAAGGGTTTCTTATCTTAGTCATAAACTAACACAAAGTATCCTTCAGAGAAAACCCTAGGTTTGATGAAATTCTCATACTAGTTCTTGACTCATTTCTTATGTGCCTCATTTGTTGTAAGCGCATCTATATGTTGTTCATCTAGGTGTTCTAGATGCAACAAACGTTCTTCTAGGGAAGAAGTTTCGAGAAACAATTGTATTACGATTTTCAATGATGGTATTTCACATTCTATAGGTGTGATGGCTTCAAATACATGAACGATTTTGAAAGGTGAAAACCCCATGGCAGTCTTAATTGTAGTTTGGTATAACCAAAGTGCCAGATATAAAATGATGTGCTAATCTGATATACTTGTGTTAATAGTATACTTTAGAATGGTTTTCAAAGTTTTGTTTATGGCCTCTACTTTTCCATTCACCTATGAGTAAAAATAAGATGAGTGATATTGTTTAAATCCAAACAAATTAGTCAATTTAGTTATCATCCTCTTTTGGAAATGACTGTCATGGTCTGTGACAATCTGCTTTGGTATGCTGAATGTAGCGATAATTTGATTGAAAACAAAATAAGCTGTAGTTTCACCATCATATTTGAAGGTAGGAATTGTATTTTCCCACTTAGTAAAGCAATCAACAATGAGAATGATATACTTATGCCCCCTAGTCAAAATTGGGTTGCAGGTCATGAAATCTAACCCCAGTTAGTGAAGGACCCTACCGTGATGAAGGGGAAGATTGGAGCAGGATGTGATCACATATTTTTGGTATAAACATGACAAGGATGACAATGTTTAACAACTTCCATACAATACTTGAATATGGTGGGGCAGAAATAACCCGCACACAATATTTTCTGGGTCATTTCTGACCCAAATAAATGACCCCCACATGCTTTTCCATGGGCATCATTCTTGAAAAAATCATCCTCCTCATGAGTAAGGCATCAACAAAGGATTGAATCTACCCCTATTCTATAGAGAGTATCAACAATAATGAGGTATTTTTTGGCATTCATTCACAACTTTCGTTGTTATTCTCGTGAGAAGGTTGTTGGACATTTCAAAGTCTAGAGATATAATAAGATGTCTCCATACCAAGTATCAGTTGTTGAGATAAATAAAATGTGTTCATATGGTAATGATTCATACTCCATTATCATACTCTCATCACTCAGAAACTCAAATATGAGTTCCGAAAACACTAAGGACCTTTTAGATTTAGTGGATTGGAAATCCAAGTCGAACTCTTGGAGTATAATGATCCATTTATTGAATTTTCCCCAATTATGTGTCAGGATAAAAAATAATGGAAATGATTCACATTTTTTATCACATTGGTTGTCTTGAGTAGGATATAATGACACAGGATTTGTACAACATATACTGCTACTAAGGACAACTTCTTAATGTGTGAATATCGTAATTCAAGTCCTAGCAAAGCTCGACTAATGTAATAGATGATATTCTCTTGAATTTGTTCATCCTCGTGAACTACCACCACTCCAACTTTAGAATTTGATGCAACCAAATACAATATAAAGTATTTCATGTAATATGGTGGACATAACATAGGATTTGATATTAATTCTTTCTTCAATGTCTCGAATGACTGCTGGGTGGCTTCATCCCATATAAATGGAGTATCTTGCTTAAGAAAATGCATGAAACCTTTAGATATCTTGGAATAATTCACTATAAAACATATGCGAAATTTATACTTTCCTTGTAGACTCTAAAGTTGTTGAATGTTTTGAGGAGGAGGCAGACTGACAATATTTGCCTCAACTTTGAAAGTGTCGACCCTAATGCCCTTGTTGGAAACAATGAAACCTAGAAGATGTCTTGAATCAAAACAAAATACACATTTATGGGGGTTTAAATGAATGTTATAGTGTCAACATCTCTCAAATACCAACCAAAGATGATCCAGGTGACCTTTTCTCTTTTGGAAATGCACCGGAAGATCATCTAAGAAGGGTTTAACAATGTGCTTAATGTCGTGAAAAGTGAAATTCATTTCCCATTGAATGGTAGCCATGAAATTCTTTAATCCAAAATGCATCTTTTTGTATGTGAAAGTTCCCCAGGTACATATACAAGTAGTATTATGCCGGTCTTCATGTTTGATTTTAATTTGGTTTTATCATGAGGAACTATCCATAAAGGAGAATACCTCACTACCTGCAAACACATCGATTATTTGGTCAATGAATGGTGTGGGATAGTTGTCTTTTGTACATGCGTTATTTAGGTCTCTGAAATCAGTACATACATGTGTAGTTCCTTTTTTTTATCTATCAGGGCAGGGTCAGATACCCATTATGTTAAAGAAATGGGATGTATGAAACCAACCTTCAGTAATTTTTCAACTTCGTCCTTAATGACTGTTGCATTCCACAGGTTCACAGGGTGTAGCTTTTGTTGAACAAGTTTGACATTGGGAGACGTTCTTATTTCATGTTCTACAATAGACATGTCTATGCCTCACATATCCTCGTAAGACCAAGAAAACACATCGCGGAATTCCTTGAACAGGGATGTATAGATGACAATTTCTATAGGTGAATGATTTTCTCCAATATAGACATTTTCCATGATGTCGGTTTTAGTGGAGATGTTGATCGGTATGGTTGAAAACATATTCTCCATGTTTCCCTTAGCAAGCACTCCTTTCTTAGGTAAAGGATTTATAGTTTGTTCAACACCTTCACTTAGTGTCACATGGAAATCAAAGTTCTCAATTCTCCTTAGTTCTGGTAAGAAGTAGGATTTATGATGGAAATCTTTGCATATTTTATGAGGCCCTATGATAGCCTTAAGAATGGCTTCATCAGATGGTAAAACCATATCCAATAAATCGTATGAGTAAGTTGAGTTCACTTTCCATTCAGACAAGTAAGCTTCATATTGCTCTATTGAGACGAAAGGAGTAGACATGGAATAGACAACAACATCATATCTAACTTGATAAGAAAATTCTGCTAGAAACAAGGGCACATTAGGTTCAACCAACGAGGGAAGGATCCATGGACCAGTCCTATCTGTAACTGATGAAATGGTCTTCCCTACACTGGTTGATCCTAGATAGTTTATAGGAGTGGCAGGTAAAAAGTTCCCATAAGTGGCGTATACAACCCAAATCCTAAAATTTCATTTGTTAGGCGCATTTGATCAATCAAATGTACATTGGAATCCAATGTTTTTGTATGAATCTTCAGGGTATAGGACAGTTGATCAACAGTCACTAACTTCTCTTCATGAGGGAACATGAGAACTCAGAAGACTGACGATAAAATGAAACACGTGATGTAGGTCCAACTCCTACCCATTAACAAATTATAGTCCAAAGGTGCATCTATAATATCTACTTCAACTAAAACTATTTTCCCTTCCAATTCTATGTCGAAAGAAGGAAAAATACCATGTGGATGAAAAGACCTTCAATCAAAAGCAGTTAGTAAGGTGTTCGACGGGACCAACTCAGAAGAACCTAGAGATTTGCAACAAGAAATATCCCTCACACACATGGTTGCACCTTCATCAATGGTTGTTCATTTAATATTTTTTTCACCATGGACTACTTCGATTTGAAAGGAAACATGGTAAGGAAGACGAGGTTTAAGATTATATAAGTCAAACTTGGCCATAAGGCTCACAAAATCTAAACTTGCTATAGTTTCTAGAAGTGCATTACGCTTTGAAGTACAAATTTGTAACACTTCTAGAGTGGACATAACACAAGGAGTTTGGGCCAAATCTTCTACAACCAAGTAGTTGGGAGAAGCCCTCATGTAACACCCCAGTTTTGACCCCAAGGGGGAGGGAAATGTAATGGCTTGGTTATGACCCCATGACATTTAAATTGTACATGATGTATATATTATGAGAATGATGGAAAGGAACTCAAGGACAAGGCCTTGACATTGATTTGGTGTTTGGTGTATAGATGATCAAGGTTGATGTTAGAATTTCATCATTAAGCTAGCATTATATTAGGATCTTTAACTGAGAGAATAACAAGCACAGTAATCAAACACAAGAGACAATGAACACAGTGTTTATCGTCGGGGAAACCATAAATGGTGAAAACCCCACAACTTCCTCAGAGATAGAATCAGCACCAAAAGTAGAACCCAAAACAGTAAGTGATCTCCCGACAGCGGTAACCTTCTTTCTATCTAGCCCCAGTGTCTTCTCCTTCCTCAACTATGCACTACACTTGAGTGTGTATGAGTTGTGTGATAAATAGAGAGTCCAACTCTCTATTTATACTAATACTGACATCACTAAAACCCTACTAGGGATGAACTCACTAGGAGAGTCTAATAACCCTAGTGCCCCAAAACTGCGAGGACTTTAACCCTTAGACAATAGGAGGGTTACCCACAATGACTTGACATGACTTGTTTACATTATAGACCTTCCCGATAGGAACATCGGGGCATGACATAACTCAAGTACATCCCGAAATAAACATTGGGTTACAATATATAAGAAATACAAGTGAAATACATTCGGAAGTTACATATACATCAACAATCCCTCTTAACTAGGAAGGTATTCTTTCGACACAATTTTCAGCACAAGTCTTCTTCTCCATATCTTTTGGATCATCATCGAGTCCTCGTCATCTTCAAGTATTCTTCATCTTCAAGTCATCTTCATCTTCAAGTCATCTTTATCTTCAAGTCATCTTCATCATCGGATCTGGATCATCACTAGACATCATCACTAGATCTGGATCATCACTGGGCATCATCACTGGATCTGGATCATCATCACTCAATCTAGATCATCACTGGGTCATCATCATGGGTGCTATCTCTTGATTCTTCTTGTCATAGGAGCCTATACAGAGCCAGTCCTTTTTCATACTGGATGTATCATCACAGAGCTGGTCCTTTTTCATACTAGATGAGGCATCACAGAGCTGGTCCTTTTTCATACCAGATGAGGCATCACAGAGCTAGTCCTTCTTCATACCAGATGTGGCAGCTACTCAGAGCTAGTCCTTTTTCATACTATATGAGTCTTCACAGAGCTAGTCCTTTTTCATACTAGATGAAGTATCACAGAGCTGGTCCTTTTTCATACTAGATGAGGCATCACAAAGCTGGTCCTTTTTCATACCAGATGTGGCAGCTACTCAGAGCTAGTCCTTTTTCATACTAGATGAGTCTTCATAGAGCTATTCCTTTTTCATACTAGATGAGGCATCATAGAGCTGGTCCTTTTTCATACCAGATAAGGCATCACAGAGCTGGTCCTTTTTCATACCAGATGTGGCAGCTACTTAGAGCTAGTCCTTTTTTATACTAGATGAGTCTTCACAGAGATAGTCCTTTTTCATACTAGATGAGGCATCACAGAGCTAGTCCTTTTTCATACCAGATGAGGCATCACATAGCTAGTCCTTTTTCATACCAGATGTGGCAGCTACTTAGAGCTAGACCTTTCTCACACTAGATGAGTCTTCACAGAGCTAGCCATTTTTCATGCTAGATGTGGCATCCACACAAAGCTAGTCGTTTTTCATACTAGATGTGTCTTCACAGAGCCAGCCCTTTTTCATGCTGGATGTGGCATCCACATAGAGATAGTCCTTTTTCATACTAGATGTGTCTTCATAGAGGCAACCCTTTTTCATGCTAGACGTGGCATCCACACAGAGCTAGTCCTTTTTCATACTAGATGTGTATTCACAGAGCTAGCCCTTTTTCATGCTAGATGTGGCACCCACACAATGCTAGTCCTTTTTCATACTAGATGTGTCTTCACGGAGCAAGCCCTTTTTCATGCTGGATGTGGGATCATCATATACACCTGACAATGGAAGGAACCAATCCTCTCACCATGTCACAGCTCTTACATCCAACCATGGAAGGAACCAATCCTCTCACCATGTCAGAATGGAAAAGCACTTACATTTGACAATGGAAGGAACCAATCCTCTCACCATGTCAGAAGGGTTCAGTATGGACACATCACTTCCTCTTGGGAGGAATCTTGATTTGGAGAACACCAAGCTTCTCCCTAAATTACTCAAACTTCACCCTAGCCAATGGCTTAGTCAACACATCAACTATCTGTTTGTCCATCACAACATACTGGAGCTTCACTGCTCCTCTCTACACCATATCCCTGATATAGTGATACTTGATCTCGATATGCTTCGACTTGTCATGGAATACTGAATTCTCTGACAAATTTACACAACTCTGGTTGTCACAGTATATACAAGTAGCATCTAATTGGAGATCAAATAAATCAGACAGTAGCTTCCTTAGCCATACTGCCTCACAACTAGCTGAACAGGATGCAACATACTCTGCTTCAGCTGTACTCAGTGCCACACAGGATTGCTTCCTACTAAACCATGAGATCACTCCTGATCCCATACTGAAGAAACACCCGAAAGTGCTCTTCGTATCTATGGCACTTCCTTCCCAATATGAATCAACATAACCCTCCAGGTTAATCCTTTGATCAGTGTTATACTTGAGTGCATAATCAACTGTGCCTTTCAGGTACCTCAGAATATGATTTGCAGTAGTCAAGTGAACATGTCTCAGATCTGTCAAGTATTGGCTCAAGGTGTTCACAGCAAAAAAAATATTTGGTCTCGTGTTCATTAGGTACATCAAGGACCCAATTATCTGATGATACATCATGGCATCAACTGTCTTTGATGAAGCATCACTGAATAGCTTCAGGTTTGATGCCATAGGTGTGGTTAATTCCTTGTAGTCCATCATCCCAAATCTCTTCAGGATCTGTACTGCATACTTCCCTTATCCAAGGAAGATTCCATCTATAGTCTGGCACACCTCCATACCTAGAAAATCATTGCATCATACCTAAGTCCTTCATTTCAAACTTGGCAGCAAGCTTTCTCTTCGTATCACCAATCAACCCATCCATACCTGTCACAAACAGATCATCTACATATAATAGAAGCATCACTGGGTTGCCATATTCAACCTTGTAGTAAAGGTTGGAATCTACTTTACTCTTGGTAAAGCCCAAACTGGATAGAAAGCTTTCAATTCTACCATACTATGTCCTGGGTGCCTGTTTCAAACCGTACAAGGATTTCTTCAATCTACACACATGAGACTCCCTGTCATGAGTCTCAAAACCAAGTGGCTACTCCACATACACTTCTTCTTCTACTACACCATTCAAGAAAGCAGTCTTGACATCCATTTGGTGTATCTTCCATTTCATCACTGTAGCCAGAGCAAGTACCGACCTAATGGAAGTGTATCTGGCTATAGGTGCAAAGGTTTTCTCATAGTCTATTCCTTCCTTCTGTGAGAAACCACGAGAAAAAAATCTTTCTTTATATTTCTCTATGCTACCGTCTGCAGCATGCTTGATCTTGTAGATCCATTTGGAAGTTACAACTGAATTCCCTTCTAGTCTTGGGACAACATCCCAAACATCATTCTTCATGATCGATTGATACTCTTTGATCATCACATCCTTCCATTCTTTCTGTTCTGCCACTTCTTCATATTTGGAAGGTTCTTTATCAATAAAATCACATAGTAAAGCTACATAATTGGAACAGGATCTGGTCCTCTTTCTTTCTCTGAGATTCTCTTCTGGAACCCCATATCTTTCCGCACCTTGGATAATCTCTCGTACCCAAGTAGGTTTTTGCTTCTAAGGATTCTTTTCTTGTGGTGGATCTATAGGTCTTTGTGGTTCTTCAAATTCTCGATCTTCTTCTTGAGTTTCTTCATTCATGACTGTATCATGAATTCTGGGAGCTTCTGCTTCTTCAGATTCTTCAGCAAGTTTCTTTCTAGATTTGATGTAGGATGAATCTTCGTCAAATGTTACATCCATGATGGTGTCAATCTTCTTGAACCCTAGGAAGTATATTATGTAAGCCTTCGAGCTTTCAGAGTATCCCACAAATATACCCTTCTTTCTTGAAGGATATAATTTTGTTCTCTTCTCGTTTGGAATGTGTATGTACATAGGACAGTCGATTATTCTGAGATGGATGAATTCTGGTTTCTTTCCAAAGAATACTTCTTCAGGAGTCTTGTTCTCGAGTACTCTGTGTGGAGTACGGTTCTGTACATACGCTGTTGTTTTGGCTGCTTCTGCCCAAATATGCATAGGAAGATATTGATCATGAAGCATAGCTCTTGCAGCTTCCATGATAGCTCTATTCTTTCTTTCTGCAATCCCATTCTGTTGTGGATTATAAGGATTGGACAACTCCCTCTTAATCCCTGAGTCTTTACATAGTTACTTGAACTCATTTGAAGTGAATTCTCCACCATTGTCTAATAAAAAAGTCTTGATCTTCTTTTCAGTGTGGTTCTCGATGAAGGATTTGAATTCCTTGAATTTGTTGAACACTTCATCTTTATTCTTCATGAAGTAAATCCATGTCTTCCTAGAAAAGTCATCAATAAAAGAAACATAGTACACATACCCACTTAGTGAGCTTGATGACATTGGTCTGTATACATTGGAGTGGATGATTTCCAAGATTCCTTTTGCTTTGCTCTCGCTACTTGGAAATGTCTTCTTTGTGTTCTTTCCTTTCGCACATCCTTTGCAGACCCCTTCATGTTTTGCTTGAATTTCTGGAAGACCTTCAATAGCTTTGCTTGCAAGTGGTAGTGCTCTGTAATGCACATCTGCAAGCCTTCTATGCCAAAGTTCGTTTGGTTCTACTATGTCATGAAACAAATCTTGATCTGGTTGGCCCTTCAACTTATATAGACCTCCTTCTTGTTCTCCAATCACTATTGCATCGTCAAAAGTATTTCCCTTTGGACACATAAGAACTTAGCCATCTACAAAAGTAACCCTCATTCCTTTTGCATCCAATACAGATATGGAGAGGAGGTTCTTCTTTAGTCCTGGAACAAATAATACATTCTTCATCTTCAAAGACTTTCTTGAGTCTAGTTTATAGGAGGATTCACCACTACCTTTTATTGGATACTGGTAGTCATCCCTAGGTTTCACCTTGTGAGGTGACTCATGTTCAGATAGCTTCACAAATGATTCTTTCAATCCCGTCATGTGCTTGGAAGCACCACTGTCTATGAGCCAATCATTGCTTCCATGTGAAAAATTTCTCGTGAGAGCGGAGATCAATACATATTATTCCTCACTTGAAGAATCATCACTTACTTGTCTGATTCTCTTTGTGGAAGGTTCATCATCCTATGCAGCATGGGCATGATGTCTTCTCTTGTTTCCCTTCTTCTTTAGGCTTCTTTTGTTAGGGCAGAATTTGGATATGTGACCTTTCTCATCACATGTGTAACATCTAATAGTAGTCAAATCTTTTCTCGAGTGTGAGATCTTACCTTTGGAGTGATGATTGCTCCTTCTGTTTTTCTTGGAATGAACTATGAGAGCTTGATCTTCACTTCCCATCTTCTCTTCTTGAGCTACTATCTGAGCTTCTTCTTGAGAGCATTCTTCCCACAGTCCGTTGAACTTGACCAACTTCTTTCTGGCACAGATCCCTTGAATGAAAGAGTCCCATGATCTAGGGAGACCATTCAAGGTGGTCATCACAATCTTTGCATTTTCCACTTCTTCATCAACTACTTCTAGCTACTCCTTTATCTGAGAAACCCTTGTAAAGTAAGACTGAATAGTCTCAGCATTCTGGATCTTCACATTCTTCAATTGGTTTCTCAGAGTCATCTTCTTGTTTATGTTCTTTCCTTCAAACAATTTGTTTAGGGAATCAAACATAGCTTTAGGTGTCTTGAGGGAGGACACCTGTGGTATGAGGTGATCCTTGATAGAATCAACAATGATTCTCTTTTCCATAACCAACTTCTTCTTATGCAAGGCCTTAGCCTCATCTCCCTGTGGAACTGGAACCTCCTCATTGATATAGGAGTCCAACTCATTTTCTTCCAGGACCAGGGAGATCCTATACTTCAAGGCTCGAAAGTTATCAGCTCCCTCAAGCTTTTCATCAAGCTTGGTATGATGAGACATCTTAAAATGAGAACCTCAAATGGAAATACAAAATATTTAGATCTTACCAGGTCAAGATGTCAGATCTAGATTTGGAGCTGAAATCCTGCAGTGCTGGTTCAGTAGCAAATTAGGGTTTTGCTTTTCCAGAGTTTTTTCCAACCAAATTCTTTGAATTTGATCCCTAACTTCAATTTTGGGGAGGACATCAAGCTAGGCCTGGGCTCACTGAAAAATTCCTTCGCTGTGAAAAGCCCTAATTTCTGGCAGTAGTGTTGGGTCCAAAACTAAAAAACCTCAGAATTGGATTCTGCTTCGACAGAAAGATGCACCCTAAGGAGGAGAGTTATTCCACCTTGCTTTTGCTGAAAATATGTGGAGGAAGGTCCACAAACTAGGAAGCCCTGGTTCCCACAGCTGCACACTGTCTTCTTCTCAGGTTAGCTCTAATACCATGTTAGAATTTCATCATTAAGCTAGCATTATATTAGGATATTTAACTGAGAGAATAAAAAGCACAACAATCAAACACAAGAGACAATGAACACAATGTTTATCCTCGGGGAAACCATAAATGGTGAAAACCCTGCAACTTCCTCAGAGATAGAATCAGCACCAAAAGTAGAACCCAAAACAGTAAGTGATTTCCTGATAGCAGTAACCTTCTTTCTATCTAGCCCCAGTGTCTTCAGGTTCAAGAGCACCTTCCCTGCTGCCCAAATATGCCACTGACTACATCATTCACAAGGAGGTAGTTAGGCAAGTTTTCTTGGATGGCATAGGGAGCTTCCTGTTTGAGCATAAGAAGGCTGCCTATCCCCCTTTTCCCTTTAAGTTAGGAAGTTACAGGTTTACCGAAGTGAAAAAAGCTGATGAGTTTGTAGAAGAACTAGAAAGGTTTCATTTTGGCGAGATGCCATTCCATCGAAATGAATCCCACAATAAAGTAGCTGAACATTGCAAAGAAAACAACGTACATTTTGAGTACACCCACCATTGGGATAGGGAAGAATCTGTCTTCCGCAATGCACTAAATATGACAGCCTTGAGGAGGAGGTTCAAGAAGAAGATCTCCACCAAAGGTGGGAAGGGAGATGAACAAGAAAAAGCTGATGAAGAAGCCAGAAAGAGAATTGAAGATGTCCAAAGGTTGGCACAGGAAGCTACAGGGTGGCTACAGGGAGAAGAAGAAGAAAAAAGGAAAGCTGCACAGGAGGCAGCTAGAAAAGCAGAGGAAGATGAAAGAAATAAAGAAGAAGAAAAGAAAAGAAAGCTTGATGAAGAGCTTAAGAGACAGGAAGTAGAGAGGCTAAAGATGACACAAATAGAGACATAACAGTCAGCCTCTGACCCAGCTGGAGGGCAGACCCAGGACATGGAGAACCCCGAGGTTCAGGATCCAGAAGCACCGACCGCTAGCACACCTGGATAGCTTGTGGTCCCTACACTTAAGCCGATCACTTTTGTACAGAAGGTGGGTGAAGACATACCTGATTTTAATACTATTTTATATGACAGGGCAACAAAGAGGATAGTGAAGAGAACGGAAAGGAAGGTTGAAACAGGAGGTCTTCCTGGTAAAATGATAACGGATACACCCGTTGTGTTGGGAACAGACCGAGATCCAATATTCACCATTAGATCCAGATCATCATTGATTCAAGCTTCGGAAGATAATGTGGACAAGATTATGACAGACTTGGAGCAATCCAAGAAGTCCTCTGCTCAATTGAAAGACACATTGAGGAAAGAGAGAGAGGAAAGCAATAGGTTGAAAAGGAAATATGAGGACATGAAGAGGGAAATGAGGTCTTCACAAGATGAACTGTAGCTCCTCCAAGCAGGGAAACAAGCTAGTGAAACTGCACAAGAATGCCTGGAGAAAGTGCAGAAATAATATCAAGAGCTAAAGATGGAAAAGGAATAGCTGCTGGGAAAGGTAGAAAATTTAGAGCAGCAAAATATCATCTTGGAGGCCAGTGAGATGCATGCCCAAGAACAGGAAAAGAAGCTTCAAAAGCAAGTCACTTCTCTAACAACTTCTCTAGAAGAAGCAAGACAGCAGTAGGTCAATCTATAACCCTTCAAGGAGCATGTGTTGGCCCAAAAGGCCAAGATGCTGCAACTACAGACCGCCATAGAAGAGGAAAGGTGCAAAGTGCTGCAGGTAGATGGCCGATTAGAGGAAATCTTGGAGACCTCCTCTTATTTCGTTGATAGATCTCAAGACATCCTTGAAGTCCTGACTAAAAGAATGGCAAGGCTGGAAAGCAATGAAGAAACTCCAGCAGAACTTCCATCAAAGGATCAACAGGCCCTCAAGCAGGATTATGACTTACTAGAATTTGCTATAAGTACCACAGAGGATTTCAAGAAAGCCGTTAAAAAGACGAAAGGAGCATGCATAGAGTTTTTCAAAAGGCTCCTTATTACCTACAATCGTTGCCAAACAGAGGCCGAGCAGAGGCTTGAGGTTTTCCTGGACCACAACGCATTTGTGGAGATGTTGCAGAAGAGATATCAGGAGGAGGAAGCGAAAGTACAGCAGATTAAAGCCTTGGATGATCAGATCTTAAAGAAAGAAGTGGATCATTCAGCCATCAGTGTGCAGCTTTTAGATGATCAGCTTCAGTTGAGCACAACCAGAATTGAGGCTATAAAGAACCAGGATGCGAAGTTTGAGATCAACATTCAGTTTCTGGAACCTTGTGCCTTTGAAGGCATTTCCTCTGAAGCTTTGGTGTGGAAAAAGTTTCTGGACACCCAAGTGGGACCCTCCTCGTAAAGGATTTGTCACTTTTTGTAATTTGTAACGATTTGTAAATATTTGAGGAAGATGAAATGTTGGGAAGCGAGGGGTTGGGAAGCCCAAAAATTACTTTGGGCAGCCCAACAGTGTCACCCTTTTTGTATAAATATAGAAGACTAAGAGGAAGAAAGGGCTTTTTCCCGTTAGACATGAAAAGCGATATTGTAAGAAGAACTATTTTTTTTTTGCAATAAAGAGTAATTTTTTTCCTGTTGGAGAAAGATTGGTGGCACTTTCAAATGTTATGCTGTGGATGGCGGAAATATGAACTATTTTGTTTTTCCATCTTTTGTCCATTAACCGTGAGATCGTTCTAACTCTTAGAACCTATGTTCTTGTTTAAATGATTTTTGCTTTATTTTGTGGAATTAACACCATGAGTAATGTATGCTATTCATAAAACAATTGGCTATCTGATTGTTGAAATATCTTAAATCGTTCATGTGTTGCAGAAAGAAACATCAGCTACCTGTAATTTCTCTTTATAATGCATGCACAATACACATTACTCATAATTAAGTTACAGTTTGCTCCCCGGGGATAGATAGATAGATAGTTAGTTTTGTTTCATTACTGCATATGTGATTGAGATGCTCATGAGTGCTAAGATGAGAGGTAAGAACCTGCGCATCACGTTGTGATTGCTCCTTGCATCCTTATCACCCTACATGGCTAATTAGGCATATGCATATCATACTTAAATCAAAAAATACAAAAATACACGGTGGACCGGGCCGCAACCGGTAAAACCTTTGTTTTTGTTACTTTGACCTACGGTAGCCGGACCGCAAACCAGACAGATTCCCCACACCAAATAGTCACGGGCTAGTTGGGAACGTTGACTGGGGAGAATCCCGTGCTGTTATTGCCTACGATTTTCCAGGCCTCAACAGAATCATTATAGGAAATTTCAACTCAAAATGGGCCTCCTAAGGAAAATTAATAAAATAATAGTTAAAATAATAAAATAATATTTATTAATTTTAGAGGAAGAAAATAAAAAACTACTTTTTTGTTTGTATTTTTGACATATCTCCCTGTGTTTTTACTCAAATTTCGATTGGGAGAGCTCGTTGGATGCAGAATTAAATTTTGCATCCAACAAGTACTCACTCGGCATACTTTTTACTGGCCTTGATACCCCAAAAACAAGAAATACCAGAAAAAATGTGATGATGACATCATCATCACATTTTTTCAGGTATTTCTTCTTTTTGGGGTAGTGGGGCCCGTCAAAAGTATGCCGAGTGGGTACTGGTTCAATGTATAGTTGAATTCCACATCCAACGAGCTCTCCTGTTCGAAATTTGAGTAAAAACACAGGGCAATATGCTGAAAATACGAACAAAAAACGTAGTTTTTTTTATGATAACTATCCCCAAATTTATATTAAAAAATTGTTTAAGAGGTGCTCCCTTTTTTAATTTTAAAGCATTTTGATTGGATAATACATGATGACATGGAATTTGTATTATTTTTGGAAGGCCCATTTTAAGTTAGTTAGGGTTTGGAATAAAAGGCTGCGTAAATATAGATGGTATTGGAGTCCATGTGAATGACATTGTGTGGAACATCAAATCATGGCTCAGTTCATTTGTAACAAGAATTAAAACCCTAAACATAATCCCATCAACCATAGTTTCAAACGATGAAAACAAGTGCCAAATTCATGCTATTTCCTAAATAGAAATGCAATCACCAGGATAACCAAACCATTATGCAATAATCGACCTTCTTGCAACCATACTATAATTCGATTCAAGGGTTTGTTTTTCCAATGAAATAGTACTAAGGTTAAAATCATAATAACTCAGATAATGAAATGATAACCTTGTATGTGTTTATTGATATTCAAAGTTGTAGGAATTAGTTTGAAATGACACGATATGTACATTAACTTACATGTGTCCAATTATGATATTTCTTGTTTCATCACCAAGCTAGGATAGTGACCAAATTTCAATTCGAAATATGGGATTCACATTATTCATTTTAAATTTTATTTATTTACAAAATGTGTAGATTCAATTTTATATTATTTTGAAATGTTTTGAAATGTTTAAGGTCATAATATTTTAATATATAATAAAGCTATATTATTAACCCTATTTTATGAATCTACAAACCAAAATAAACCAAAATATCTTATTCAACATTATAACTTCAAAAAATAAACTTTGAAAAAGAAATCAAAAGGAAAATGATATTTGATAAGTCAATGTGATTTGATCAAAGGATAGATTTAACAAGATGTAATCAAATATTTTAAACAATATATATATAATCAAAAAGTAGTTTTATTAAAAAAATCGATTATATATAAACTAAATTTTAACAGCTGCTAACCTTGTAAATGATTTTTTTTAGCTATATCAAATCACAATGATTTCATTTAGCTTAACTTGATCAATAAATCTCTTTTAATTGAGAGTATCTTCAGAATCCAAGATTCTGAAGGCACTCTTTAATAATTTAAAAATTGATTAAAGAAGTAGACTGACCAATTTTATTAAGTAAAACGAAAAGAAAATTAGAGAAGGTTGTTTCCTGTCAATAAGTGGCAACAAACCTGGGCAAACCAGTTATCTCTATCAAAATGTTTCAAACCACTATGCAAAATTATCTTTATGATATGATCAAAACGATCAGAAAATGTCAATCTAACCAAAACCATGTTTTAATTTTTGGTTGCGAGTATGTTTCGTATTTTCCTTCTCAATGTCAGAAGAGATGAACTTAATGAATTTCCCTCTCAAAACAAAATACTTAGTAAAAGTAAGTCATCAGCAAAATATACTATACTTAACTTCTTTGAAATATCTCTACAATCTATTCCATTTATTATTTTATTTACATTTTCTTTTAACCTTTAATTGAAGAATACTATCCATGCTTGAAAACCAAACTTTGATTGTATCATTCATGAGAACTGTTAAATATAAACAAGTCGGTTCATGAAGAGACCTCCTGTCCCTTGACTTTAAAATCAAGATCCATCACCTTGGTGATCAGAAATGATGTTATC
>LPNX010028975.1:81563-100614 GCA_001517045.1 Pseudotsuga menziesii | reverse complement strand
AAAATAAGGAATCACTGGCCATCTTATGGCTAACTGACAATGTCACTCACTAATATTATCAGAAAATGAATCGACAAGCTCATTACTGAGACATTCTATCTCTTAGTCAAGACCAAGGCCATTAGAAGTTTCCTGATAATGTCATACTGATAATATTTATGATCGTGATCAGACCAACTCATTACTGAGACCTTATATTCCCTATTTTATAATTTATAAAGTTTTTTTGAATTAATTAAATCGAACAGACCTAGAGATATTTTCATATTGTGAAATAATCTCTTAAAGATGACTAGCAAGAATTATTCTAAGTATAATGTTTGAAAAGGAAATCAATCAGCTACCAAATAAATAGATAATGAAGAATGACCTTGGTCGTACTCACAGATTTATAATAGGTTCTTTATGAATTAAAGAAAATATGAACATTCTGAGCCAACCTAAAAAGATTCATAGCAATTTGAAGTAAATATCAAATTGAAATTCAAACCCATGGGTTTTATTTATTTACAAAGTGATAGATCTATGTACATGAAATAACCATTTTTTTATTCAACAATTTTTATTTATCTACAGATATCTTGTTAAATGAAAATTATGTACAAGACAAAACCATGTACAAAATATTGAAAGATCATGATGTTTTTTACAAAAGAGATTAATCAGTTCTGAAATTAATTTTAGGAATATTCACAGATGGATCGAATCAAAATTAAAGAAAATAAAATTCAAATGTTCATCAAAATTAAAAAAAATTACAATGATCCTGTTTGATAAAAGAATGTACAGAAAGATCAACAAAATGATGAAGTATAACAACCAATATGCACAGAAAATTAATTATGAAATTAAAAGCTATTCACAAAATATTGGCTGAAGAGAAGATAATATTGTACAAGGAAGTAATTAAAAATATCAAGAAGAAAAAAATGTTGTACAATTATATACAGAATGAACATATACAGAACTATGTACAGATTCAAAGTCTGACGAAATTAGCAGAAATATTTTTTGAAAATCAATCCATTTACTGGGAATGTTTCAGACTGGCCTTCTAAGGTTTGCAGAAGAAAAATGCTAGGACCTAATTTCTCAGCAATGACAAATGGACCTAACCAGAGACATTAGAATTTATTATGTTCCCCCTTATCCTCGTGAGCTTTATCTCATTTAAGCACTAAATCACCCACCTGAAATTCTCTGTTAGAACTTGAAGATTGATCAAACCATGACTTAACAATCTGTTGGTGTTTGATAAAATGTTGCTTAGCATTATCTCTATCTTCTTCTAATTTCAATAGAGTATTAATTCTCTTCTCTATAACTGGATAGTCTTCATCTTGAACAGATTGGGCTAGTTGTAGAGAAGGTAAAAACAAGTTAGGAGGTAGAATAGATTCTGTACCATAGACCATAAAGAAAGGTGAATTTCCAATTGAGGATTTAGGAGTGACTCTATCTGCCCATAGTGCATTGAATAATGCTGTATGCCAATCACGATGATGGGTTTAAATGGTCCTTTTAAGAATTTTCAACAAGTTTTTATTCATTGATTCCGCTAGACCATTACCATGCGGATGATAATTCGTTGAATACTTGACACTTATACCTTTCTCTAATGCAAATTGAGTTAATTCAACGGATGAAAAATAAAAGTAATTATCAAAAACAAGGGATTTAGGAACACCAAATCGCATAATAATAGAAGACTCTAGAAATAAAATAACTTGATTGATATTCACTACCCTTACAGGTGCAGCCTCTGCCCATTGGGTAAAATAATCAGTTGCAATAATAATATATTTGTGTTGCAAAGAATAAGGTGGGTTTATTGGACCAACTATGTCGATACCCCATTTTTAAAAAGGCCTCTCAACTGTAACTGGCTATAAAGAAAAGCCAGGCTTCTTAAGCCTACCTACAACAATTTGACATTCTTGGCACTTTCTGATGAAATCATAAGAATATCCGAATAAGGTAGGCCAATAATAGCCAGGCCTAAGAATTTTATGTGTTGTAGTCTCTCCTCCAAAATGGCCATCTGTAGGACAAGAATGCAATTCTCTCGGGATCATCTCATTTTCATCCTTGTCTAGGAAATGTAGCAAAACATCATCTGAATTCCTCCTAAAAAGAGTATTATTAATTAGAAAATAGGGAGCTAATTTTAATCTAAGACCTCTCATTAATTTTCTTGGTTCAAGGTGGTTAGGATAAGTTCTTATTTCTAAAAGAGTCGTTAAATATAAATACCAAGAATCTTGTAGTGGAGGATAAAAATCGATTTCCCTAATTAGCAAGGTTTCATCAATGATAGTTTCGAAACTACTATTTGGAAAATGGGTCACCTCAGCAGCAAGTTTACATGATCCTTGTCCCTTTACTATTGTTGAAGGTTTAATTTTGAGATCATACTCTTGAAGAGTTGTCATCCATTGTGCTCTTTTTTCACCCAAGTCCTTTTGTACTAACATATTTTTAACTGCAGGGAAAGGAACTATCACTTTGGTTTTTTATTTCAAAAGATACGGACGAAAATGGTTAACTGCTTTAAAAACAGTGAATGTTTGTTTGTCAACCTCATGGTAGTTTAGTTCACCTCCCTTAAAGTTCAAACTCATAAAAGAAATCGGTACTTCATAATTTTTCTGATTACGTTGAGTGAGTATTGCAGCATAAGGTACATCATAAGAAAAAGTATAAAGTATAAAATATTTGTAAAATTGGAGCTTAAAATATTGGGGGCTTCTGAAACTGCTTCTAATATTTGATTGAATGATTCCTTTTTATTATTACCCCAATTAAAAACAACATCTTTCTTTATCATATTTTGCAAAGGTCGAACGATTTCAAAGAAACTAGGAATAAATCTTCTAACAAAATTTATTTTCCCTAGAAAATATTGCATTGCTTTCTTACTTGAAGGAAAGGTAATTCCTTATATGGCTTGTGTTCTTTCAGGATTAATCATAATTCCACGTTTTGAAACCACACATCCTAAAAGAATTCCCCATGTTACAACAAATATTGTTTTCTTCGGATTTAGGGAAACCCCATACCTTCTACAACGCTAAAATTCCTTTCTAAGATGAAAAATGTGATCATTTCGGTATTTAGAAAATATAGTAACATCATCTAGATAGACAACCACTAAATTATTGATTAATCATCTAAAGGCAATATCCATTTCTCTTTGGAAAGTAGCCCCAACATTAATCAGACCAAAGAGCATTTTCCGATAAGCGTAAGTTCCCCATGGAGTTCTGAAAGTTGTTTTAAGTTGATCATCTCAGGAAACCAAAATTTGGTTATATTTTGAGAAACCATCAAGAAGTGATAGCATCTCAGACCCATAGACTTTTTGAAGGATCTGTTCCATGGGAGGAACCAGGTGATTGTCTTTTTTAGAATATTTATTGAGGTTTCTAAAATCGACACATAGTCTAATGTCACCATTTTTCTTCCTAATTGGAACCAAATTAGCTACCCACTGAGTATGTCGAATAGGAAAGATAATTTTGGAATTTAAAATTTTGTTTAATTCTTTTTTGATTGTTGGTTCTAGAGTCGGATGAAATTTTCTAAATTTTTGTTGGAAAGGTTTTGATGCTTGTTTCATAGGGATAATGTGTTGCATGACCGGTGGATTAAAATAATTTAAATCATCATACGCCCATGCAAGCACATCTTTGAATTCTTTAAATAATTCAATGAACGCTGATTTTTCTGCAGGGGTGCTATCTACTCCTAAATTTACAGTTTGGGGATTAGATTATGTTCCTAGATTTACAGTTTCATATTTCATTTGTGAACTATTAGTTTTGCAATTATGAACATATTTAAATTTGTCTTGAAGATCATAAAACCTTTCTAATATTATAACTGGGTTAGGAATCAATTTCACCTTATCCAAAGCCTTTTCTACTAAACAAGGATCATGTATTACTGTAAAGTCACGTAGATTTTCATCATGTGTGATCTTGTCAATGGTCAAATCCTTGAAAGTGTCTTCATTCATTAGAAAATTCAGAATCTGCAAGTCATCATAAAAAATGCGCCACTTAATAATATTATCTGGTATAGAAGGTCTAAAAATTAATTCAACTAAAAAGAAATTAGATGTAAGATTCTCAGATGGAATTAATTTTGATGCAACATTTGCTAATAAATCTGCTTCTTGATTTTGGAATCTAGGAATTGAAATTATATTGAATGCATCAAAATACAAAATGAGATTCCATACCTCTCGCTAATAGTTTTGCAAATATTCTGAAACACAATGTATTGAATTACAAACCTCCTTGACGATGATTTTAGAATCACCATAAGCAACTAGCACTTTAATGTCAAGGTTTATTACCTTCTTCAAACCTTGAATTAAGGCTTTGTATTCAATAATGTTATTGTACAATTAAACTCTAATCTACATGATATACAGATTTTGTTTCCTTTAGGATCGATCAAAATGCAACCAGCTCCAGCTCCTTCTTTGGATTTTGGTCCATCAAAATATAAGGTCCAAGTTGAACTAGGTGCAATTACTTTACTTTCTATAATCTGTACATGATCATGATTATCTATATTATCTACAACATTTTCAGATAAAAACTCGGGTTGAATAAATTTTTGAGATAAAAACTCAAGTTGAATATGAACTACACTCAAAATTTCTTATTGCTGATTTTTATCTGAAAAAAGGGGATTTTTCAGCTTTGAAATTTCCAAAATCAAGCTCATACATATGATTTCCCATTATTGAATCAGAGAAAAGGATTGGTACATTAAGATCATGAAGTTCCATCACTGTATGCCTTAAATACCTTTCTCTACCTATTTTAATCTGATTGGACTTACCATTTTTGGGAAATCACAAAGTTGACCAATCTGTTGCAAAGATACCATTTAAACCTTGAGACCAATTTCTACTTAAAAATAATCCATATAAATTAGGAATGTCAGCAACCACAATATCTATAATATGATAAATTGAGGTATTACTAGAAATCCTAATTAAAACATCCTTCATTTCTCCCAAAACCATCACATTTGTTCTATCAAGTTGAGTAATTTGTGAGTCTGGTGGAATATACTTTGCATTTAGCCTTTGACAAACAGATAAAGGCATCACATTAGTAGTTGTTCTAGAATCGACCATACAGTTATGGAAGTTTCTATTAAATATTTCAAAGGTAAGGAGAAACATAGGAGTTTTAGATTTTGAGTTCTTCCCTATTAGTGAAGATTTATCAGTTGTTGATTTTCCTTTTTCATTAAGTACTAAATCACTGTTTTAATTATTAGCAGCTACATTTTGCTGAACACTGGGAACTATCAAACTCATGGAAGGAGTTATAATGAGACCATTGGGCATGGGATATATTTGAAGTAGATCGTACATACTAATGTTTGCATGCCATTTTTTCAGATCTTCAATTATGTCATACTGCTGATCTAACTTTGGAAAATTTTGGATTGGCTGAGTATTCCTCCCAGGTTAAGTTTGCTTGACAAGCTAAGGATTATTATTGTCCTTACTTGGAGTAGAACTTGATGATGCTCTAGGAGTATTTGTAGATGTTATACGTCGATTTTTATAAGCATGTTGACCTAAAGGAGGATTTCTAGTTTCAGAATCAAGTTACCAGACTATCCCAAAAATTACCATTTAACTGTTGTGGTTCTTGAAATTCTTCCTCATTTTCAGATTGTTCTTCTTCTTCATTATCTACAGTTTCTTGATTTGAAGATGTTTTATATAAATACAAGATTGCTTGAATAGTGTTAAAAATATCCTCGTTGATAGCTATATCAAGAGGTGAACTTGGTTTATTATTAGCAGTCAGATTTTGTCTAAATTGGTTCCTGAAATACCCTCTACAAGAAGACGCTTCTGAATTGGTTTTATTCAATCCTTCCATTTCATTAATCAATTCCCAAATATAATTTTGCAGTTGCTCAATGTCGAATGCCTTATCTTTATCTAAAATAGATATTTCAACTTTCTTACGAGGAAAGGTATCAAATTTTCTGCTTCTTTCAGGTTCATATGACATAGATTCTTTCTCAACTTTAATGGCCTCTTCAAAATTTTCAACAAGTGTTACCTTTCCATCTTGTTTAACAAACATCCCTACGTATTTTGGCAAAGGCGAAGCATATTTTTCTATTATGATATCCTCGGGTGGTTGAGAGGTGATAGGAATTTTTTTTTTCAAAGTGAGAAATCTCTAATTAAAGTATTTGATTCTCTCTTTAGTTTCCATTTTAATTCAATACAATTCAAGAGCTAAAGAAACGGGTGTTTTTTCTTCCCCAAACTTGTCTAGGACATCTTTGTTGAAATCGGTCCAATTTGTGATTGAACCTTGAAATAACGAGAAGTACCAAGTTGATGCTCTCCCTTCAAAGGTTAACAGAAACAGATGACGGAATACGTCCTCATGCTGAACGTTCATGTTATGGACAACTAAAATGAATTTCCTTGGGATAAAAAGATATTATAAAATTTTGATGCATTCAAGAGTTAGTGTGTCATGATTAAAATGTTTAAGAGTTAATAACCATTGAAAAGGAGTATTATAATCATGATTGGAAAGTAGATTCCATAACCATGTGTGAGGCCATGTGTTGTTGAAATTGGGAAGTTTATAGAACTACACAAGTAGTACCAATCATATTTTTTCTTGTGATTGATGTCTTGGACTACAACCTCTTTTCCAACACTCAAGAGCACTAAAGAAGAATATTCTTGGTGTTTTGTTTGTGTTGAATAGGAATGTATCTAGATGATCACAAAAGTATTTGTGAGATAGATTGATGATGAGTCATGGTGTTGTTTGAAACCTTCAACATATCATGGAAGATCCTATGATTTGTCACTATCTAATTCTTGAATCAATGCAAGGATGCATTCTCGTAAATATGCATAATTAGATTATGTGAACGTTCATGTTGGCACATGTGTTGATTGAACTGTGATAATGCTTGATGTTATGGTAATGCATAACAATGAATGTTATTTTGTTGCATTTAATATGATAACGACTAAAAATGATTGAATTATTGGTGTTATAATTATGTTATCATCTCATGATTGTTGTGGGTAATGCAATGAAGTTTAAATGTTGAAAACATGAATGATGTTGGACATAGTATTGTCATTGATGTCAAAGTAGAAATCATAAGTATTGTATTTGATTTGAAAGGGAAAGATTGATGCACCTAGTTCATAGTCATTGATATCAAACAAAATTGTTTGGAATGCATGTGAAACTTGAATCCGTTTTGAAGAAGTATATATAACAAACCAGATTAGAGAAGTATATAGAACAAACACAATGAGACAATTGTTGAAATGTGCACTTAACAAAATAAACAAAAGAAGCAAACATGTACACAAACAAGTGAGATGTTTTCATGTCCCCAAAATTTTGTGCTAATCTCTTTATAAAAATAATTAATTATGGCCTATAGTTACCATGTGTAATTAAATTGAATCATGAAAGGGTGATATAGGTCCACAAATTTGAATATTTAATTATTAAATATTTGTTTAACAAGGTCTAGGTGGATCAAGAGGGTGCATAGGAGGATCAACGGGAACATATGAGTTTTCTTCCTCAAAGAATCTTAGAAAATAAATTGAAAATCAAGAAAGGAAACATAAAAGTAGGAAAGCGACGAAAAAGAAGGAAAGCAACATAAAAGAAGGAAAGGCGGAAGTTTCTTGATTTTTACTAGTAAAAAAAGGAATATAAATAGCCAAGAAAGTACTAGAGGATCTCAAAAAATATACAAGACCTAATTTTAGACAGTGAGGGTGCATTTGATTATAGAGTGGGCCCACATGATAGTGTAACTTTCCCAAAAATCAGGCTCATGACCTCTAATTCAAATTTCAAGAATGAAGGAGGAAAAATGTATATGATGTTTATTTAAAGATGGATGAGAACCCCGCCATATTTTTCATGAATTGAAGAGATCTGTGCTTTTATTATCTTGGGTGATATACCACTTTCTATCATTAGGAGATGTGCCCATTTGCAACTAGTAATTAGTTGGGATTTGCAGAAATCATTCCAGCTAGAGAATGAGGAAGAGAACACTCGGTTCTTTTCAAGGAGATTCAAGGAAAAATATTAAATTTGTTTGCAGGTATGATCTAAGTCTCAGTATCATGTGTTCAGGTCCTAATTGGTGTGGTAGAATTCCATTAGCAACAAATTTCAATTCATAGTGTTTTCAGTGCCAGTACTATTGATGGTGGAACATTTGCATGAAAGGGTGGCTGCCTCGAAGCATCCATTGGACCATTATACTTCTACAATAGGTCATGGTCACTCCTCATAGGTTGAATTATAGATATGGATTTCAATCCTTTCGATGAGATTCAATATACATGCATGGAAATACATTGTATTAAATCCAATGTTCCTATCTCTCTTCCTGGACTTCCTAAGATCCTTATTATTAGTTTCTTCTTGATGTTACTACTGCAATTGCAACCAAATATATGTATATAATGTAATTTATTCATAAAAAATAATAAAGTGTTCCATTCCCATTCAATCTATTCCATTTCTAGTGTTTATGTTCACCTATGCTCGAATCATTGGAAAAATTGACCAATGTCAAGATTAGATTAAATAATATGTTTTATATGCACTTCCAAATATCGTCTTGAAGGTTGTTGTAGTTAAATTAAATATAATATAACCCATCCCAAGCACCAGTTATGAAAATAATGACTCTTAGGTTCCATTAGGAATCATTTGCAAATATGCATTTTTGCCTTCTTAGAATTCAATTTTGCACCTAATAAAGCATTTTCACATTTTTGTCGAACTCGAGTTAGTATCAATAATTATAGTTAAAGTTGCAGTGATTCATTCTCCAAGTCCATCTTGTGCACCAATATTGGGCCTCATATGTTTAGGTAGTGCATTATGGAGAATGATTTAGACTCAAGAAACATGGAGTATAATCTTGAGTTATACTTGAGAGAATGACTAAGCCTTATGTGTAAAGGTTAAGCCTCATGTGTTGAGGAAAGTGATTTGTATGTCAAAGTGATGGTGTTGTACAATATTGTTTTTCAAGACTAAGGTATTATGTTTCAAGAAGGATCCTCATGTGGTGGTACCTCATGTGTTGTCACTGGTATAAAATGGGTGATATGTGACTAAAAACATGACTAAAAAATGGTGATAAATGTCTAAATTTGGTCAGGTGAGCATTGGCCATAAATTGGTAGTCACTTATCACCCAACCAAATTGGTATTTTATTAATTGTTGTTATTTGGTAATATATTCATCCATTTATTTGGTACTGCATTTAGTCATTTATTTGGTCATTAATTATCACTATTTGGTCATTTATTATTGCTCTTTGGTAGTATATTTAGTCAATGATTGTTGTTAACTAGTTATTTATTTAGTCATTGATTGATGTAAATAGGACATAGATGAATTGAACCACCAACCTCCTGTCTATAAGGCATGTGCTCTTCCATTGAGATAGCACCCTTTAAGTTTATTCTAAGTTATAGTGTGCCTTATAATTATTTCCTTGAAAATGAAAAGTAAACTTTAAATTTATCATCAAAGTAGTATTGGAAACAATTTACAATCGCCATTTAAGAGAATCATAATCATCCTTCAGCAAACAAAAGGAGAAAAGATAAATATTTTATTTCCTAAGGAAAAAATACCATGATTATCATTCATTATATATCACAATATATCTTCATATTCATGATATGATCTCTCTTGTTCTTTAACTATGGACACACGTCCATAAAATCAATGGCATCCAAAATAAATTTAAACATTTCATAGTCCAAATTTCTATAAATTTTATGTACCTTTCATTGTAATTAAAGCTATTCCTTGTTAATGGACCCTCCTCCCTGTTCATAGACATTGACGACAACTTAAAAAAAACAACACCCAATACCACATGTTTACACCATATAAACAATGTGTTTTACATATTTAATAATAAAACTTAAGCTAAATTATAATTCTACTTGATAAATAATAATTGTGATTATAAACCTTGTTCATGGATACATTGGACAATCTAAAAATCACCAAAATTACTATAAATTCAAAATAAAATGATTCATACAAAAATTTCTAATTAAAAAATCACTTTACTTCAATTTTTCATCCTCCTTACCACCAGACCAAAAACATATTGACTATGACCGAAATATTATCTTTCCTTTGCATACATTTCCCACACAGACTGCTCTGTGTTTTATGATAATTGTGAGTCCATATCCCAATGTACCCTTACCTTGTTTCAGCCACAAAAATATCTAAATTTCATTTCATATTTATATCTTCCCTTGTTATATATTTGTGAGAGTTCCCTCTCTAAAAATGGAGAAGCGACCTCCCTTTATTAAAGTGGTTTTTTGTTACCTTGGGGTTCACCTTCCACAACCTTGGGTGCGATTCTGAGTGCTAACAGTATCCTTTTATGTTTTTTTGGACATCGGGACCGCAACTTACAAAAAAGATCAGTTATGGTTTTTATTTGATATGTTTCCCAACCCTCTCAAAAAGAAAAGATTGTCGAGAAAACTTTGTTTCATTCATTCTTGTAAAAGTATTTGAATCACCTTCCAATTAGTATAGGTTTAACCCTTTTCGACCGAGTTGGACTACCTATGGTAAAGAAGTCTATTTTCCTCTTTCAATGGGAGAGTTCTCCTTTCTACACTTTTATCCTTTTTTGGACATATGAGACTATTGTACGAAAAAGAGACCCATTGGGGTCTTCTTCATGTTTCCAAACACTCTAAACATGAAAACACCATCAAGCATTTATCGTCTTGGGCTCGAAAAAAATACACGAGATAACATCATACTGATCATACTTCTATCCCTTCTTTGAGCTCCTTAATCTATGAAGAAGCCCCAAACAATGCCTTTTGGTGCCCACATATATTGCATATAGTATCGTATTATGGAAACTTCCCCCCCATTGGGTCTCCTTTTATCAGATTACTCTGAAATGAGTATCCTTTGCATCCCTTGCATATCACTTGTCCAGTTACTTCCCCAAGTATCTCTCATTGTATTCATCCCCCCGGTTCTACAACTATGATTCCCTCCCCATGAGTCAGTATCATCTGTTGGTAGGAAAACCATGCCATTATACTTTGAACAAAGGAATTTTGAGTCCCTTGTACTCCCTTTCCCATTTTACCTTTTAGTGTCTCAATCCCATTTTTATTACATATATCTTGTTGTTCCCCTTCTGCTTCTATCAAGGAAACTTCATTTCCTTTGTAGATGTAGGTCTCCCTCTATCGACATCAACATGTATATTCTAGAGGATAGACCCAGAGATTTCTGTATCTTGGTTTCATCCACCTCATTGATGATTTCCTTGGACCACTTGAAAGGAATCATTAGTGCCTTTTGGGTTGGTTGTCTCTCATGTGATCGACTTCAAATACATAATCACACCATTGAGATTTGTACATGGTATTGGTTCCTTCGTTATTGGGTCAAAGACCTCGGTAGTCACTTGACTCTATCACATTTGTGAGTCTTTTTATGACCCATACGGTTTCATGTCCCTTGTTATATCTGGGATGCATTGGCGACAATGTTCAGAAGCCTCTTAATATCATGCTTCTGTATATCTCTAGTATTAGATATCGTTTATTTGACCTCAAAGTTGTTGACTTTCAGTCAATGTGTCCATACAATTGTCTACAACTTCAAGTTCAACATAGCATCGGTTATTGTGATATTGTGTTCCAAGAGAATGCCATTGTTTCTCTGTACAAATTCTTCAAATATTTATTTGTATTCAACCCCCCATTGAGGCCATCATTATGTACTTCTAGTTGTATGTATTTATCGAATCCCGTTGTTTGAACCTTGATCCCCATTTGTATATTCAGACATTGATATGAGCATGGGTATGCATGCCTCTTACATATATATGTCTAAGCTTATATGTACCTCATCCATTTTTGAGACGTAATACAAATCAAAATCCATTGCAGTTCACATGCAGAGCCTTTGATTCCTCCTTGGTTCTCTCTAGCTTCTCCACCATTGTCACCATTTCTCCCTTGATCATATGATATCTTTCATTCATACATTGAACTTGTGCCCCCACACATCAAGGGAAATCTATTAACACTAGAAATTGTCTACATAGCTCTGTATGGTCCGAACCATAATTATACATCAATATCCCACCATTATTTCCTTCATTTTTACCTTCACAATTAAATTCCACCAAAATTGGTCCAAAGAATCATTATTCCTTCCCCCATAAATATAGGAAAGTTGGGCATTTATTGCAACATAACCCCCATTCTCCCAAAAAGGACCAAAAAACCCTAAAATGAGAATGGGCCAAAAACCATGGGTAAATACCATCCACTATGAAAAAACCATGGGTAAGAAAACCTTGGATCATCCTATAAATACATTGTGAAGGTCTCCCCACAAAAAAATTTCATTCTTACACTTTTGAAATTTTGATTCCTAAACTTTCTCACTTTCCACACCCTTCTCCACATCGTCCCACATTGCATGTTGAGTTCACTTCGTGTAACCCTTGATCCCTTTCTAGGTAACAACCCTTGCTGGAGATAAACTGAGACCAAGATCATGGGAACCTTTAGATCACATCCTCAAAAGGCTACATTGGCCCATATTATTGAAAGTTATGTTGTATTTATGTTTTACTAGTTAGATCATAAAACAAAAAATCAAATAAATATTTGTTGCTTAGTGTAATAGTCAAGGTTGACCTCCTCCCTTTCACCATGAACTCTATCCTTATATACATATGGTCTAAAGTAGGTGCTTTTGCACGTAGTTGGATAGAAATATACACTACATTAATCAGCCCTTGTACCCATAGTTTATTTTATCATATTCCTAGCTTAGGAAGATGTTGTGGCTTCATTAGTTCCCTGGAGAAGTTATTTAAGGACCACCTGCCACTTGATGCACTCTCATGAATTAGTGTAGGATCTATAGAGATCAATCCCTAGATATTATGAGACCACACTGAGTTATGGGAGTCCCACCTTCAGTTCACCCTAGTCAGTTTTGGGTCATGCTCTGATCGGCCACATTCAGTTCACTCTCAGTTAGTTATGCAACTCCTTTGCATGATTTGAGGAATAAGGTACCTTTCCTCACCTACCATGTGTTAAATTTAATGAAGCATGGGATATTTAGGTATACATAAATTTGATGCGAAAAGAAGGATGCAGAAGAGAGAGAATAATTTATTAAGGGAAGATCAATTAATCATGGAAAAATTGCACAGAAATGGAGACAAAATTAGAAGAATATCATTACATCCATTAATAAGAATGAAATATGTAATATAATTCTATTATAAATAGGAGAATTCAAATCCCTGATATAGGATTCGAATCTTTTAACTGGGACTAACTCTGGAGCTAACTCAGTGTGGGAAAATCACCACTAGAGATCACTAATGCAACTCTGGATCACTGAAACAATTCACAACCATTTAAACTGCTTTCCAAACAAGGGTTTTAGCTTATCCAATACTTCTTTTGGAGTTATCATTCCATCAAGATGGTGTTGTTTAGGAATAAACACCCTTGTAACCTAGGGTCTGGGGTTACCAACTTACTTCTAAAACTTGCAGACAATCAGCTTTAAAGTATAGAAAAGGAATAGGATTAAATGTTGGACTCACCTAATTACCGACGGTTGATCCAAGCTTTGTATTCTCTCGCTCTGCTTCTCTCCAAAGCTTTCAAGGATACACCTCCTTCACCTACAAAGAGAAAATTCTCCAAGTACAATCTTATACATATATATATGATAGGTTAGATAAACAACATATATAGTGCTTAATCAAATATATTAATCAACCATGATACATGAAAGAGACTTAACACAAAGTTGGAAGAATAATTCTCTTTATTAACAATCAGTGAATTAGATAAGTGTACAACCCAAGGCCTGAGACAAGGACTCCTCTGCAACCAAAGGAATCTAAGTTCTACTGCTCCAAAGACTTTTGAAGATATACCACCAGCATAACTTTACTCTCCAAATTGATTCTCCTAATGCCCTCCCCAAGGCCTCTATTTATACTTTGGGAAATAGAGCAGTTTTGAAGGTTGAGGAGGTTGAAATAGTTAAGATGGTTAATGATTAGGGCTCAATTAATCTACATTAGTTGTGTTTTATATTTTTTAATGTCGAATGGATGTCGCAACTATTGATATATGCAACCCGTGTATGAAACGTGATTTGCTTTAAAGGAAACCCGTGTACAGATCTGTACGCAGGTTGCAATGATAATAGTTGCGTTTAGTACGTGGGTTGTCAACAAACATAGTCACGTATGTACATGAATTTCAATGGAGATAGTCACATACGGCAATCAACACATAGAAAAATAAAATGGCAAGCTAGTTGGAGGGTAAATGCATCTCATGTCATGCCCATCTATAGTGTTTAGGCAAACTTCAATCCTATAGTGTCCTTTTGTGTACCAACATAGGGAAATTAGGCACTCAGAAAGAGAAGTTCCATTTGGGTTGATAACAGATGCCCCCTAATGTGTGAGGTCAGAGGGAAGCGATGGCCAAAATACATTATGATCATTATCTTTCAAGAACTCAGAAGTCCAATGGAGAAGAGGTAGTACCTAAAACAAATACATAGTAATGTCATATACAAAGTCATATCTAAGGATGCTATGTTCAATATACTAGAACACTAGCTCCTTTACAATATTTGAGTACATCATATAGTACGGGTACAAGACCACATATATTACAAAGGTGGATCGAAGCCACAATATACAATAATGATGAGTCTTCAAAGATCTGGAAGCTGTGTAAATAAGTACAACATAATCTTGCGCAACTTAGTCCATAGATAGGAAACTAAGGTCTTCATAAACAATCCCAAAGAACCCATACAATCCAAGACATGTGAATAGATGTAATTGAAGTCGAACATGGAGTGGATTCAACAGATTGTCAATCAATAGGTGATAATTGACAACTGAAGCAAAGGAATTCACCAATAAGGAAAGTGAATCCTGGGGTACATTTGTCAAAACTCTAGGTCTTTGTCATCAGGAAGTGCTGATGCAAAACCATACTATTATAAGGAAGGCAATAGATCCTCCAATGGATCACAAGAGTGACTAGGAACTGGGTAAAGGAAGGGAGACACAAGTGACAACAGATATGACAATGATGGGATCAGGATATAGATCAAACATCGAGTTAATTCCTTGAATAGTGAGCATGACACAGAGATGAACCAAGGTAGCTTTTAACTTTATAGATAGAACAACTAGACTTATCTGTCATGTAGGAGACATGATCAGATTCCCCAGGAAAAACTGACAAGAGGAGGAGTAAGAAACTTGAAGTAATAGCTGAACTGAAAGTGAACACTAAGACATGAGTATCAAAAAAGATAGAGAGTGCTATGTTCAAGGATGACATGCTGCCACTAACTGAAAACTATAAGAAAAATTCTTCCTTACCTTCCCTGTTAAATTTTAACAAGTCCAGGAAAGTCAACTCGAGTCTCTCTTCATTTTTCGACAAGCTTGATGAGAAGAGGGAATAATGCTTGATAGTGTCACTGATTCATGGATTTTATGAGCCTGAACTAGTACATGCTCAATTGGTGTTTTCACACTTAGAGAGTTTGAAAACTCCAAAGAAGACTCTAGGGGGTCCTTTTTCGTCCAATTTAGTGTCTTGATGCCGAAAAAGTATAAAACATACCACAGAAGAACTCTCTTAACTTTCATAGAAGAAAAGGTGAACCTTTTTCTTACTTAGTTAGGGAGGTCTGAAAAAGGTTAAATTACCACTTACCCAATGCTCCTTCAAGAGAGGCATATAGCTTGAGTTTTACGAGTGTGAAGGAAAGCAAGATCACTCAGAAAGATCCATTTGAGTACAAGAAATGGGGCTTATAACAATAAACTCGATGCTTTGTTCTTAGTGTTTAACAAGCATGAAAAAGACATAAATTATGCTCGGAATATTTTTCATGTTTAGGTCCAGAGCACGAAAAAGAGAAAACTGAGCTCATACTGGGTGTTCCTTTTCCGTAAATTTAGTCCCATAGGTCCGTAAAAGTGATAAACCTATACCTGAGAATAATCTTCTCAATTCCATAGAAAAGAGAGTGATCCTTTCTTGTATTATTCCACAAGGTCTGAGAAAGAGATAACCTACCACCAATGTGGATGCCCATTCATGTATTTTTAATGAGCTTGAACAAACAAGTTAACTCGGTAGTTAAGTCTGTTTTAAGGAGTTAGACCTGGGCCTAAAGAAACTCCATAAGGGTGGGGAGTCCTATAAAGGGATAGCTTGTAAAAAGAGACCAAAATGAGGCTCAATTTGGCTTGAAAAATAGCTAAAAATATTCCCCTATACCTAAGACAGGTGCAACATGAGTATCGAAAGATAACATAGGTTCTAAATGAGGATACTCATGAGAGGAAATACCTATCCACGGAAGAACAATGGTAAAGAAAAGGAACTAATGGTTAAAATATACCATAGTTTGTGGTCAAAATGTTAATCGCTAGGTTTAAGATGGAGTAGGTATAACTACAGGATGAATGTGAAACGACAAAAAACCATCCTATATGAGCAAAAAACACCTTAAAATGATGATAAACCTGTTACAACACAAAAATATATGGTATTAGTTTTAAAAATTATGAACTATATGGAAAAAACCCACTTGAGAAATAAATTTTCTATAAATAGTTCAAAACATAAATAAAAACTCACCATTTGGATTTTTAGCCATAAAAGACAAGTTTTCACCTCTACCTTCAATTGCTCAATGTGGACAATCTTGTGGACCATTTCCAAATCTGTAAGTGTCAGGTAATACCACACTCCATGCTCTTCAATTTGATCTAAGCAATTATCAAAATTAATCCCTAATTTTATGCCCTCAACAAAGCAACGATGTGTACACAGGTTTGCTATATTGAAAGTCATGTACACACATTCTGTATGCGGGTTTCCCGAAGGACAGTCACGTATAGTACATGACATTCCTTAATAGACAGTTGCGTACACTACGTGAGGTGGAAAAGAAGCATATAGGGTCAAAATTTTGAAATTTTGTATAAGACTAAAGGTTTGCAATTGCTTGTTTACTAGGTTGAAAGATGGTGCTTGAGTGGAGGGAGCGTGAACATGAAGATATGGACCAAGAAGCACTCCAAGATGCCCCCACCGTGAATGTTTTACGTTCAAGTGGGTTGTTAAAGTTTTTCTGTACCTCACCTATGCAGGCCAATGTCCACCTCCTAGAGTTCCTGATAAATTATTGGGATCATGACTTGGGCATGTTTGAACTTCAAGGTGAGTCCTTAGAGATTACTGCAGAGGATGTCTATTTCATTACTGGTCTATCATGACAGGGGGATCCGATAAATTTGGAAGGCACCGATAGAGGTGGTGACCCTCTAAGCATCTAGAACTATATTGACATATACTGCGCACCAGGCACACAAAAGAGGGGTAGTTGCATCCCTATTGTACACATACATGACCTTCCTCTATAGGTATTGACAAGTACCATAGTGAGGGTTGCAGGGTCATATTCAGTTCACCTTGCGACACGGAACTAGATGAGACTAGTAGTGGATTGTATGCAGGGGGCCCTATATGACTGGTGCTCAGGAGTAATTCTAATTATGAGAAAACAGCTCTCTAACTGCAAAAGAGGCAGGAGGAAGAATTTTGGATATTCTAGCATACTAGTAGCCTTCTTCTTTGAGAGAGTGCCGGGATTGAGCCTTGCAGTACCCTTACCAGTTCGTTCTCCTCGTAATCCTAGGCTGAGTAGATGGGGAGATATCTTCCTCCACTAGGGAGGTGGTGGCTCAGTGCAGAGTGTCTATGATGATGACTTCTACTTTTGGTGGGAGCGACAATTGCCAACACTGGAGCAGTTTCCATATGCTGGTATGGACTTCCGTGGTGATCCAGACCTCGTCCTCCCTCCAGGAGGAGCATGGGGAGAGTTAGGTAATTTTTTATTTTCAAATTTTTAAAATTTTTATGAATTTTAAATATAGAGATATATACATATGTATAAGAGTTCTAATCCTGTAAACATGTCAAAATGTAAATATTGGACCAGTCCGCCCTGAAGGGAATCCATGCATGTATGTGCGTCCTATCTTGGGAGAAGACCAGGGGCTGATTAGGGTTCTTGAGGGGAAGCTGGCTAGGCTTACCCATAGAGTACCCACCTTACGGATTGAGCACATCCCAACCATCATGCAGGAGTTCATGGTTGGTGTACCACCTATATGGATATGCCTTTTGAGGTGAGTAGCCAGAGCAGTATTGGTATACATAGATGTTGTTGAGGCTGCTGAAGCCGAGGAGGCTGAAGAAGCCAGAGTGCATGGAGACCAGGGGGACCAGGGTGGTCTAGCTTAGATCTAGGGAATTTGATAGACTTTGATCCATATTTTGTATATTTTTTGTATATTATACAGTTATGAATGGATCTGAGGATCAGAGACATGACCTATCTATGGACAGATATTCACACACACACACACACACACACACACACACATATTTTGCCGGTTTATTTACAAATGTTTTTTATGTGTTTGCTGTGTATTTTTATGAAAAATGTGTTAAATGCCAATCCAAGATGTAATTAGCGTATGCATTAGTTAATGAATTTTGATTCCTTGGAATATGATTGAAGGTAATGAACTCAAAATTTCTTTCCGATAACCTAACTTGCATAAACTGATGTAATAGAATAGGCTTCTGCACCTGATAAGCTCACTACTACATTTCGATCCAAAATCCAACGGTTACTTCTGAGGGCGCATGGATTTCTTTTTTTAAACTCACCAAAAATCACAAGGTTAATTTTTTTTTTGTAAATGTGGTGATAAGCGTCGCTTAAGCGACGGCTAGTTTAACATGTGGTGCTAAGCGTCGCTTAAGCGACGGTTACTTCCGACGGCGCGAACTGGAACTTAACTAAC
>LPNX010028975.1:58837-71038 GCA_001517045.1 Pseudotsuga menziesii | reverse complement strand
CTAGAATACTTTCTAACATTGATTTAGCCAGGATAAGTCTACCTCCAATTGATAACCATCTAAAATACCAGCTACTAATCCTCTTGTCCACCTTCTAAATAAGCTAATTCCAATCTTCTATCATGTAAAAATTAGGCTTTAGATATTATACAAGGTATTTGATGTCTTGATCTAGGTTCTCCATTTGAAATGGAAAGAGGACTAATATTTAAGTATGCATCCCTTCATAAGAACAATTGTACAAAAACATAGATTTATCAGAGCTAGTATCCATCCATGAAGTGGCACACAATATTTTTTTTTTTAAAACACACATAACCGTCGCTTAAGCGACACCTGCAGGTGTCGCTTAAGCGACGGTTATGTGTGTTTTTAAAAAAAAATACATAACCGTCGCTTAAGCGACGCCTGTAGGTGTCTCTTACGCGACGCCTGTGCGTGTTACCGTCGCTTATGCGACGCCTATAGGTGTCGGTTAAGCGACATCTGTAAGTATAAAAGCGACGATTTTTAAGTGCCGGCTAATCGACAGTAAACTGTACTGTCGCCTAACCGACAGCTTTGAAAGATGTCGGATAACCGATGACAAGTTTTCGATGCTTAAAAAAAATCAATAGTGTCGTACATGCGACAGGGAAGTGTCGAAAATCCGACAATACGACCGTCGGATTTTTGGTCGAAATGTAGTAGTGGCTTGATTGAGCTGGGAAAACACTAGTTGAACTTTCAGCTGAGTGATACTACGTGACAAAGCATCCCATAGAATCTCAATGAGAACCCTATATCCAGTGACATTATTGGAAGCAGGACCTAAACAAGCGCCTCCTGAGGAAACTGAATGTCCTGAGGGTGAATAAATGACCCATGCAGCTGAAGCTAGATTACAAGTGTGGTGACTGGAGCCATTAGCGAAACCTATGATCCTCTCGAAAGACATCTGAAACAACTAGCAGATGGTATAAAAACACAAAGCCGACGATCTAGTGTACATAAAATTACATACAATAAAATACAAGAAAAAGTGCTAAGCCTACGCATAGTACTTTTTTAGGTAGATCCCATTTCTATGCTTAGGAAGCTTATTCCCATCAAAATCAATCAATTCATATGCGCCCTTCTTTAACACCTTCGACACGACATAAGGTCCCAACCACATAGACCTAAACTTTCCTGCCCTAGGGGTTCTTTGTCTTGGTCCCAGAGCAAAACAAGTTCCCCCTCAAAGAAAATTTAAGGCTTGACCGACTTATCATATTGGCTTCTGACACTACTTTTATGAGCTTGGTTTGCTGTCAGCGCATCTCTACGACGTTCATCAAGATGTTCTAAATGTACTAAACATTCTTCAAGCTTTGTCATATCAGGTAACACATGAATAAATATTCTTAAGGATGGGATTTCACATTCAACCGGGGTAACGTCTTCCACTCCATGAACAAGTTGGAAGGGGGAGAAACTCATAGCAGTTTTACATTAGTTTGATACGCCCAAAGAGCAGGGTATAGCATGATATGCCAGTTAGAACGAGTTGCATTAATAGTACATTTGAGGATAGTTTTAAAGGTTTTATTAACAACCTCGACCTGACCATTTCCTTGAGGATAGAATGCGGATGAATGTTCTTGTCTAAATCCTAGCATAGTGGTCAGTTCCGTCATCATGCTATTTTGAAAATTACTACCATGGTCAGTGACAATCATGTTGGGTATACCAAATCATGATATAATTTGATTGAACATGAAAAAAGATGCAGTTTCCCAATCAGCTCTAAAGGTGGGCATTGCCTCTGCCCATTTTGTAAAATAATCCACTGGGACAATGATATATTTGTGCCCCCCAGTCGAGGCTGGGTTAGACATCATGTAATCGATCCCCCACTTCATGAAGGGGCCCACCAAGATAATGGTAAATAATGGATCGAGATGTGAACGCATCTTTCTGATGTAAATCTGACAAGGATGACAGCGCTTCACAGCTTCCACACAATCCTTAAAGATCGTGGGCCAGAAATAACCGACACGTAATATATTCTGGGCTATTGCTAACCCAGAAAAATGACCCCCACATGCTCCACTATGGGAATCATTCAGGGCAATCTCATATTTCTCATGGGTAATACATCGACACAAAATAGAATCTACCCCTCTACGATATAAAGTATCTCCTATGATGAGGTAGTTCTTGGCATGTAGGCGTAGTTTACGTCGTTCCTCCCACAAGAAAGCTGCTGGATACTTCAAATTCTGGAGATAGATAAGTATATCTCCATACCAAGGGTCAAAGGTGGAAATCAAGAAGATATGCTCATTTGGGAATGAGTCTTCTTCAATGACTACATCTTCTTCCATTGGAAATTCTGCTATAAGCTCAACAAAAACTAAGGATTTTTTAGATTTAGTGGACTGGAAATCCAAGTCAAACTCTTGGAGAATGACTATCCATTTGTTGAATTTACCTCCAACAATCTGTCAAGACAAAACATATTGAAAAGGATTAACATTCGCCACTATTGTTGTAGTCCTTAGTAAAATGTAGTGACGTAACCTTTGAACAGCATAGACATCTGCTAAGGCCAACTTCTCGACATGGTAGTACCTGAGTTCAGGTTCATCTAAGGCATGGCTAAGATAGTAAATGACATGCTCTTGGAGCTTATCATCCTCCTGGACCAGCACTACCCCAATGGTCGACTCGGATGCGGCCAAATACATAAATAAAATCCCTAGAGTAATATGGCAGATGCAATAATGGTGCTGACAACAAAGTTTTTTTCAATTCCTTGAATGTAAGTTGTGCAGTTTCATCCCATACAAATGGGGTGTCCTATTTTAACAAGCGCATGAAACCCTTGGTAATCTTGGCATATTTTACAATGAAACGTCAAATAAAATTGGACTTCCCCTGCAGGCTTTGAAGTTGCCTGATAGAATGAGGAGGAGGCAGATTTACAATGGCCTCTACTTTTAAAGGATCCACTTGAATGCCTTTGTTAGAGACAATGAATCCGAGCCGTATCCCTAACTCGACACAAAACACGCACTTGTGGGGATTCAAGCGAATCTTATAGTATCTGCATCGTTCAAAAATTAGACGTAAGTGATCTGGATAATTGATTCTTTTACGAGAATGTGCAGGTAGATCATCAAGGTAAGGTTCGACAATGGCTTTAATATCATGAAAGGAAAAATTCATTGCCCGCTGAAAGGTTGCCCTAACATTTTTCAATCCAAAGGGAATTTTTTTGTACATGAAGGTACCCCAAGGACAAATGAAAGCTATTTTATGTTGTTCTTCCAGTTTAATTTGAATTTAATTATATCTGGAGAAACCATCCATAAATGAGAAGACTTCACTTCCCGCGTAAGAATCAATAATTTGATCTATAAATGGTGAGGGATAGTTGTCCTTAGGATAGGATTTGTTCAAATCTCTAAATTCATTACAGACGCATATTGTCCCTTGCTTCTTATCAACAGGAATAGGGTTGGATACCCATTCTGTCTAAGCTATGGGATAAATAAAACCGGCTTTCAACATTTTTTCAACTTCAGCCTTTACTGTCGCCGCTTTATGTGGGTTAACAGGTCTCAACTTTTGCCGAATGGGTTTAGTGTAAGGGTATGTTCGGATCTCATGCTCGACTATAGATGGATCAATGCTTGGCATCTCCTCATATGACCAGGCAAAAACATCACATAATTCCTTAAACAAGGACGTATAGATCGCAATATCCTCAGGAGAGCAGTTTGCACCAATATGTATATTTTCCACAACATCAGGATTTACAGAGATGTTGATAGGGATAGTGGTGGAAATATTTGCCATGTTCCCCTCAACAAACATTCCTTCCCTTGGTAAGGGATTGATGGGTGTATCAACATCATATGCCAGTCTCATATGAAACTCCCGATTCTCTATCCTGCTTAGCTCTGGAAGAAAATATGATCAATAGTGAAGATCTTCACAGATCTTATCAAGTCTGCACATGGCTTCTAGAATGGCTTCATCAGAAGGTAAAACCATATCTAAACAGTCTGTATAATGCAAAGAGTTTTCTTCCCAAGCAGGCAAATAGACTTCTTCCATTTCCTCTGATACTGTGAGGGGAACCAGAATGGTGTAATGTCCCAAGTCTGGTTTACAGACCTAAACAATCTTCAATTTTGTAAATTATATTAAAATTTTTGAACTTGAATTAATTTACACAAAGACTTCTCGGACTGGGCAAATAAGGGGTTTATTCTGGGAAATTTTGCAGGAAAAAGGAGTGAGAAGTGTGAAGCAAACAAATAAAATTAGATATGGAATTACCTCTCCCATATCACATTTAGATTTGGTTCCATTTAGGTTTTAGAATCTTCTCTGCAGAAACCTACTACCACGCTTCTGGGCAGCCAAACCGTGAAACTAAGGAGGGTAGTTTGATCTGTTTTAACCAGGGATTAAGAAAAATTGAAAATGGTTGTTCCAGCCTTAATATATCATAAATAAAGGTTTTATATAGTTTTCAAATATTTTGGAAGGTTCTGAGAAGTTTTGGATGAACTTGGGGTTTTATAGTAGTTTTGGCTAAGGAAAACCCTGTGCAAAGGAGGATCCAAAAGGTGGTACAAACTTAGATAAAAATAGTTCTAGAATTTTATATTGGAATGTGTTCCTATTATTGATCCCCAGGAATTGACAGAGCTCAGATTGAGTTAATATAAATGGTTTTACATCAATTTTACCAAAACTAGTTATTAAAAGCTAATAATCTAGCTAGGGTCTAAAAAAAATAGTTAAATCATCTCAAATGCATTTTTGTAAAAAATGAGAACTATAAAAGTGGTAAATATAAGTTCATTTAATATGTAAACTCCCTTCAATTACTTCCCCAACCTAACATATTCCTTATAGCACTCATTTTTATTCAATTTCCCCCATACATTGCTAAAATAGGCCTTTTAGGAAAAAATGAAGACAAGAATATTTATGGGCAGAGATGTTTCAACCTGATACATGTAATTTTCAGAATATTATGACCCTATAGAACATAAATTACATCATTTACTGACCATTACAAGGATGCTCCAAAAACAAGGGGCAGGAGGCCCGGATCATGACTAGCAGGGGTTGTGAGCATAATTAAATCTAGGGCTTCATTGGATATGGAAATGAACTTGATGGAGGCTGCAAATAACTCTGTTAATATTTCAATTCTTGCAATCTAGTGCTCCACACCTGAAATGGAAGAAAAGGGGATGGAGGGAGAGGGGAGTAGAAGGATGGGACTCATATCCTAGTAGTCTGAGGCACAACACTCAGAAATAATGCTCACATAAGCATTCAGAAATCAAATCATCAACCAAACTGAATCAATGGGCTCGAATTCACCTTTTATAGAATTCTGGATGACCTACTTAGTAAGTTGAGGCCAATGGTGACCTGTGAGAGCAAGTCAACCCCATGGGTGACCTAACCCTAGCCACAAAAGTGCCCCCTTTAGGCATTAGGAAAGTAGGACCATGTGCAATTGTTTCCAAGTCCAAATCATCCTTCATAATTAGAAACTGTGCCTTCCTTAAGTAATTAGCAAGTTTGTGCATAAGGTAATCTTTCCTTGCTTTTCATCCTTGCACCAAATTAGAAACTAATTTGGATAGTTTCTATCTTTACTATGACATGTTTCTTTTTCCTTCTTTTTCATTGTTTCCATTTTTCCATCCAAGGCAAGTTTACTAGCTTTCCCCAATGCACCCTCCTGACATGGCAACCTTAATTCCACATCATTATTGTGCATAATAAATAAAATTACTGAAATAAAATTAAATACATGCCTTGGAACAATTATTAGCAATATTTTTCCTAGGAATAATAATTAATGTCAATTTGAGCCCCTAGGAATTTCATCATAGTCAACACTTTTAATGTCCCAAAATATGGGGACATGACAGTCCTCCCCTCCCAAATCTGCTTGTCCTCAAGTAGAAGAACTTCAAAGTGCTGCAATTTGTTCATCATGTAGGAGAATTGGAGCATGAATCCATTGTGCAAAAAGGTTGAATTTCTCCATGAAGCCATCCTGTAAAGTTTCTCCAAAATAAGCAATTCCAGGGTCCCATTGCTTGCATTGCACCCCCTTTAGTGAGAATGCCTTCCCACACAACTTGTCAAGCCAATTTATGCCTGGATCCCATTTCCTCAACTGTAATTATCCAAACATTAGAATCCACCATACAAATTTATCATCACATGAAATGACATTCATTCTATGGAAATCATACCACTGCATCGAAAATTGGAAATTCTCAATGCAAAGTTGGAAATCTGTCAGATTTCCCCACCCAACATAGAGTTCCTTATGTGCTTGATGCACATCAGCATTGAATCTCACAATGATGTTGCTGTAAATACTTAGGTGTGAGTCCCATGTCCAACCCCAATGAGTATAGGAATCATCCAACCAACAAGGATTCCCAAACTGCTCACAATAAGATGATGCATCACAATCATCTCCAAAAATACAAGCAGGAAAAACAAATAAGCGTCCCATCATCCCACCTGATAAGGGACTGAAACTCCTACTAAAAGGCCCATGTGAAAACTTCCAATGGCTCAACTCTATGCCACTGGTCAAATAATGCAAGCATCTATCCAACTGTGTGCAAGGTATTTTCTTGAACAACTTTTCTTGGCACTTTTCTTGCTTATTTGTCTTCCACTGATCATGTGCATAATTTTTTTTGCAAGAAGACTCCATGTGTGACATTTAATATTCCACCCAATACACATGTGGTTGAATGGCATCAAGTGATAGCCATATGTGCCTATGTGGCTTACAGGAGGGTGATGGTGCATTCCACAAGTCATCATGAACACCTAGGAAATCCTCCAGCTCTTCCTGTTGCACCAACAAGGAAAATTCCTTCTCCCAATTTTCATTCTCACTTGATGAGGATAAAATAAAAGTGTGAGTAGAAATTTGGATCAAAACCATACAATACTCATCCAACCAAATTATGGCTTCCCAATCTTCATCCTCGTCTGACCCTCCCATTGGGAAGAGACTCTTTCCAGAAAACAATTCCAGATTTTTCTGGAAAAGGCCAAGTGCTTGGTTCTCATCAAAATTGTCTACACAGTCCTCAAGCACAAAAAAAATACAATTCACCTCATGTGCATGTGTATGGAAGGTATCCAATGGCTGCAAATTAAATCTTTATTGTTGTTCAGATGTCAAGACAATGTTAGTCACAACAAAAAAATTTATTGCGGAAATAAAATTTGTTACCTCCCAAGGTCTTCATTCCAAAGATGTTTCTATCCACCCAATAAATGGATGAATATAGACTTTTATTTTCTAATCCATATGGAATTTTATCAGCCACCTCTTTTGGATAAAAATATATTATCCATAGGGTTGTTTCATAAGGTGTCTCCTTCCAAGGATGCATGTCAAACAACCCTCTATTGATGCAAGAAATTCTAGTACATCCTTGATCCTCTATTTTAGTGATATATTTATCTACCCAATCCATTTATAGATAACATCCTTCCTTGCTGATTCAATTGGAATGTACTCAGGCATATTTCCCATTGCTAAGAACACTTCATCCTTCCTCCCAATATCGATGAGTGCTTGGCTAAGATTTTCTTCCTCATATCTTTTCATAAGCATCTACAAATCTGCTCCTTCCTCGTGGTTGTCCTCCACATGAGGCTCCTTCAACACATCCAAAGTAGTTACTACCATGTGCACATGATTCTTTTCCATTCAATATGGGGGGTGTGGTACATTCAAATCCCTTTGAATTTGATCAATCTGCAACCTTGACTCTTGAAGAGCTTCTTGGATTCTTTTCAAGGAATCATATGTAGCCTCCCATTTACTATGGAGTCTTTCAGACTCTTGTGTTTCCCTCTCGAATGCACAATGGTACATTTCAGCCACCATAAGGAGATTTTCTCTATCAGATATTAAGTTCATATAGCTCTCCTTCATCTTGGCCATGCCTTCTTTCAGTGCTATGCACTCCTCTAGAAAGGATTCTTCTTCCATGTCTCCACTAGAAGCTTTCCAACAACATCTTGCCACCAAGGCATTGATGTCAACAATGTGTTTCATGGCTGCCCTAAGTTTCTTTCTATCCTCCTTTAGTGATCCACTCAAATGAATTGTCTCGCCAAGAATATCCTCCACCAATATTTATTCTTCTAATAGCTGACATATATGACCATTTTTCTTGTAGCATGAATCCACCACATAAAACTCATCCTCAACATATAGGTCAGCCTTTGAATTTTCTGCACACTCACTTCCATGATATGAAGTCTTTCCATCCTCCCATGGATCATATGGTTGCAGGTGTACATGGCTATTGCAAAAATCAGAACTTTTATCATTCATTTTATTCACCTTATCCTCTTTTTGTACATATACTTTGGTGGCATGCTCCTCCACCAAATATTCTGGTTCACACCTGAGCAGTGTGGCCTTGTTTTCTTATGCATTCTATGGCTCAAGAGGTGAATGCAAATCTGATATGTATACCTCTTTTGGATCTGATCCAAAATATGTCTCACCACCCATACATGAGCCAAAACCTTGAGCAGTGATCCAGAGATCACCCACCAAGAAACTTGAAGTGCATTCCTCTTCATTCTCTTCTTGGAGTAATGGGAAACAAGGAAGATCTTCTGGAGCGTCTTCTTTCAAACAACTTGATGTTTCTCCTTCTTGAATGGTACTATGATCATTGCTTGCAGATAATATTCTTGAAGAAAATCCAAAGAATCTTAGAATGCTTGAGCATGCTGATGGATTTGATGACTCTTCACTTTTGCTTTCTTCTTCCTCCTCATTGCTCAGAGAGGTGGAACAACTTTGTTCCTCTATGGATGATTTGTTTCTATTGAAAGAGTAATCATCTACATTCTTAGTCTCAAATACAAATCTGCAATAAAAATAATCTTTGAAAGGAGTGGATTTACAAATCACTTCCCCCAAGGAAAGATACTCTTTGTAGTGGTGGGGCAAGTTTTCAGCTGCATCTATCATCTTTGCTAAATCCTTCTTAGGATTAGCCATGGGTAGTTCCAAATTTATTTCTTCATACTCCATATGGTCATAAAAGTAACCATCCCTATCTCTTGAAATTTTGAACCCATCATTAACATATATCACCTCTTCTTCTTCAACAAACTTATCAAAGTCATCATCTTCAACTACTGGCACAACCCTCATGGTTGCAACTTTAATTGTTGATTTGCAAAATTAGTCAATGGAGAGCCTTCTTTCAACATGAGTGGATTAAAGTGCTCTGATACCACTATAATGTCTCAAGTCTGGTGTACAGACCTGAACGCTCTTCAATTCTATAAATTATATTAAAATTTCTGAACTTGAATTAATTTACACAATGACTTCTCGGACTGGGCAAATAAGGGGTTTATTCTAGGAAATTTTGCAGGAAAAAGGAGTGAGCAGAGGGAAGAAAAAAAATACAATTAGAAATGGAATTTCCTCTCATGTATCACATTTAGATCAGTTTCCATTTAGGTTTCAGAATCCGCTCCGCAGAAACCTACTACCACGCTTCTGGGCAGCCAAACCGTGAAACTAAGGAGGGTAGTTCGGTCTGTTTTAACTAGGGATTATGGAAAATTGAAAAGGGCCGTTCAAGACTTAATATAGAATAAATAAAGGTTTTATATAGTTTTTATATATTCTGGAAGGTTCTGAGAAGTTTTGGATGAACTTGGGGTTTTACGACAGTTTTGGCCAAGGAAAACATTGTGCAAAGGAGGATCCAAAAGGTGGTACAAACTCAGATAAAAATAGTTCTAGAATTTTATATTGGAAGGTGGTCCTTTTAGTGACCCACATGAATTGACAGAGCTTATATTGAGTTAACAAAAATGGTTTTACATCAATTTTACCAAAACTAGTTATTAAAAGCTAGTAATCTAGCTAGGGTCTAAAAAAACAGTTAAATCATCTCAAATGCATTTATATAAAAAATGAGAAATATAACAGGGGTAAATATAATTTCATTGAATATTTAAACTCCCTTAAATTACTTCCCCAACCTGACATATTCCTTATAGAACTCATTTTTATTCAATTTCCCCCATACATTGCTAAAATAGGCCTTCTAGGAAAAAATGAAGACAAGAATATTTATGGGCAGAGATGTTTCGACCTGATACATGTAATTTTCAGAATATTATGACCCTACAGAACATAAATTACATCATTTACTGACCATTACAAGGATGCTCCAAAAACAAGGGGCAGGAGGCTCGGATCGTGACTAGCAAGGGCTGTGAGCATAAGTGAAGCTAGGGCTTCATTGGATATGGACCTGAACTTGATGGAGGCTGCAAATAACTCTATAAATATTTCAATTCCTAAAATCTAGTGCTCCACACCTGCAATGGAAGAAAAGGGGATGGAAGGAGAGGGGAATAGAAGGCTGGGGCTCATCTTCCAGTAGTCTGAGGCACAACACTCATAAATAATGCTCACATAAGCATTCAAAAATCAAATCATCAACCAAACTGAATCAATGGGCTCAAATTCAACTTTTATAGAATTCTGGATGACCTGCTTAGTAAGTTGAGGCCAATGGTGACCTGTGAGAGCAAGTCAACCCCATGGGTGACCTACACCTAACCCTGGCCACAAAAGTGCCCCCTTTAGGAAATTAGGAAAGTAGGACCATGTGCAATTGTTTCCAAGTCCAAATCATCCTTCACAATTAGAAACTATGCCTTCCTTGATTAATTAGCAAGTTTGTGCATAAGGTAATCTTTCCTTGCTTTTCATCCTTGCACCAAATTAGAAACTAATTTGGATAGTTCCTATCTTTACTATGACATGTTTCTTTTTCCTTCTTTTGCATTGTTTCCATTTTTCCATCCAAGGAAAGTTAACTAGATTTCCCCAATGCGCCCTCTTGACATGACAGCCTTAATTCCACATCATTATTGTGCATAATAAATAAAATTGCTGAAATAAAATTAAATACATGCCTTGGAACAATTATTAGCAATATTTTTCCTAGGAATAATAATTAATGTCAATTTGAGCCAATAGGAATTTCATCATGGTCAACACTTTTAATGTCCCAAAATATGGGGACATGATAAATGGGATCAACAGTGGTTTGGGTGATAGCTTCGTAAGCCACTTCCACTGTCGATAAGGGCACTTCAGGTTCATGGTGGGAAGGGAGAACCCAAGGATCAGTCCTATCAACAACCGTGGCTATAGACTTCCCCACACTAGTAGAACCTATATAGTTAATCGGAGTTGGAAGATCAAATGTGCCCATAAATGATGCGTACATTCCAGCCCCTAATCTCTCTATAGCAGGTTTAACCTAATCAACCAATGGCATAGTGGAGACATTAGACTCCATGCGGCCATTTCGAGTGAAACTGAGTTGGTCAATAGTAACCAACTTCCCTTCGTGTGGAAACACTACCACTCAAAAAATGGTCGATGCAATAGCAGACATGGCATAAGTCCAAATCCTTCCCAAGAGTAGGTTATAATCCAAAGCTGCATCAATCACCTCTACCTCAACAAACACCACTTTCCCTACCAACTTAATTTCAAAAGCCGGTAGGATACCATGCGGACAGAATGACCTCCCATCAAAAGAGGTAAGTAGGGTGTTTAACGGAACCAGCTTTGGGGACCCAAGAGCTTTCCAACAAGACAAGGACATAACACATGTAGAAGAACCCTCATCAATAACTTCCCTTCCAATGGTATTTCCATCATGGATGACATCTATCGATAAGGCTACATAGTAAGATAGGAGAATTTTGACATCAGACAAGGGTGAATCCATGGACCTGGGTAACACTTTTTGGCAAGGGCATTTCGGCAAAAACAAAAAAACGCACCTCGGTCGAGGGCTTGTTAAGCCCTCGACTGAGGTCTTAATATCTCGACCGAGGTTTTATCAAGCCCTCGACTGAGGTATTGCAGGCTTTATAAACCCTCGACCAAGGAATTTAAATACCTCAACCGAGGTATTTAGATACCTCGGTCGAGGTTCATACCTCGGTCGAGGGCTTAAAAAAACAGACTTAGCCCTCATTCAAACAAATGAAAAATTTCCTATGCCTTGCAGAGGTGTAAACCCTGCCATTCCTAGCACATAAGTGGGCAGAGTTGATATCGATAAATTCACCAACGAATATTCTATT
>LPNX010028975.1:31565-58618 GCA_001517045.1 Pseudotsuga menziesii | reverse complement strand
ATGTGTTTTGAGGGCTTCTATCTAGCACATGAGTAAAAAATCAGGTTTTCATCGCCAAATTTGGCCAAAAAGTGTTACCCATCTTCATGGAATCACCCACAAGTGAAATTTAGCCATGAGACTCGATGAGCCCATACTACCTAAGGATGGTAAGAGTGCATCTCACTAGGTGAGACAACTCTGTAACACCTCTAAAGCCGACATTGCACAAGGTGTCTGGGCTAAGTCTTCAACTACAGAGTAGTTGGATGCAGCCCTAGCATTAGGATTATGCAAGGTCTTCTTAAAGACACCTTTTCAGTATCTTGGGCATAGTTTCGGCAGGTTTCTCAATTGTGATAGGGTTAGAAGTTTCACCTATAGACTTACCCTTCTCAGAGGTCTCTTTTTCATAGTTCTTATTCCTGGTCTGTAGCAAAGTTGAAGATCAAACCATGTTGATATAATTGGGGTCAGGGGCATTTGGAGTGCCCCCTGCTACATTTGAAGTTGAAGCAGAATTATGTCCTTGGGGAAAAGGATCCTTCAGGACATCCAGCTGTTGAGCTTTTAACAGCTTCTGGGCTTGTTCGATAAAGGGGACAAAGATGGGTAAGGTGATCCTCATGGCACAACTTACATGGGAGTTTCACCTTTTTCTTTTATTTCTTTCCCCCATCAGCATTGTTTGTGGGTTTTTTCTTGTTTTGGTTTCCCTCCCTTTTCTTTCCTCTCTTCTTTTTCCCACTGGGCTACTGATTGCCCTTCTAAGAGATCTGTGCAAAAACATTTGCATTTTGGGGTGAGGGGGAAGCCTTTGCTGCCTCCGCCATAGAATGTTTGACGAACAACTAATGGAGTTGTTTGGCCAAATATTCTATAGTGGGAGAGTTTATAGAACCAACCACACCATTGGCATGGGGTCCAGGCTTAGGTTTCTCTTCATCGTGGGTTGGCCTAGGTGCCTCAGGGATAATCTCATACAAGATCCTAGACTGAGAGTAAATCAAATCTAATTGCTGGGCCTTGAGGATAGCTTCTTCCTCATTCGTCACTCCTGAAGTAGATACATCCTTAGACATATAAGGCAATAGGGATTTAAGGAACCACTGTAATAAAAACTGAGGAGGAATAGTGGCTTTAATGAGGCTCTTCTGCTTCCTCCACTCTTGGATGTGATCCAAGATGTGGGTGGCCTTGTTATACCTAAAGGTAGATAACAAGTCCGTTTCGAAATCGTATTGGACCGGAAGATGGAAGTGGCTAAGGAATGCATTAGCCAAGTCCCAAAAACTACTGAACGCAGCAGAAGGAAACTCAATGTACCATTTTGCTACAGTACTCATCAAGGTTCTTTGGAATAGCCTCAACCTAAATGAATCTTCATTCAGTGAGTTGGAAGAACACCATAAATGAAAAGTGGTGGCATGATCCCCAGGATATTCACCAACTTTGCCTTCAAATTTTGGGATGTCCTAGGGCAATTTGATGGGGACAGGTGGCCAGGAGGGATCATGCCTCACCGGGTCATTCATTAATTTAGACAAATATGGCAAGTTTAACATTGCCAAGAAAGGAAGCTTAGGTCTAACTGAAGCACTAAAAGTACCAGAATGGGGATTAGAGGGACTTGCCCCCAAATTCCCATATGTGAAGGTGGGGTTGCCCCCAGCAGCTAGTTATGAAGTGGATGGGTTACTTTGGAATGGATTCCATCTGTAAGTCACAATATTGTTGGTGTGAGGTGCAGTATAAAAGGTTTTGGCTGCCCCAGTCGAAATTGGGGTTTGAAATATAGGAGCGGGTATCCCTCTGCTAAACAATGAAAAGGGGGAGCTCGTGCACGGGGCCAAAAATGAAGTTTGAAAACCTTAACCATAAGGGTTAGTGTTTCCAAACTACATCCCTACATAAGAGGGTGATAAGCCTATGTACGAAGTGGATGGGGGAATGTGCCCCCCATTCCAAGGAAATCCTTGGACAAAAGTTGAGGATCCTATCCGACCACTTTGGGTAGTGTGTGTGAAGGAGGTAGGAACTGTAGGTATACTAGGAATTTCAATAACCATACCACAAGAAGAACCTGCTAATCTTGTGGGAATCGGTGGTTGAACCACTCGGCTTGCTAGAGTTAAGGGCATAGTAGGTATGCTTGATCTGGGGGGCACTTACCAGGGGAGGTAGCACCCCTTCATCCGGAGTGGTTAAGGTGGAAATAAAAGAGCTTTCTCCTGTAGTAGACATTATCTTACCCACAGGGACACCAATCATAGGTAAATCAAAAGGACAAACCTGGTTGATCACTGGATTGTTTAATTTAGTCAAGGCAATACTAAAATTCCTTGCAAACTCATCAACCTGCAAGTCTTGTATCTCAACTATGTTTAAATCAAAATGGTTTTCCCTAAATTTTGGTTCACCCGGAACTTCACTAACTCTTATCGATTCAAAATAACCATCTGTGTCCAATATCCGCCTTTGAGGTGGAGGTGGAGGTTCCAATGTGATGAGAGGAGGAAGGTTTTGCAACCTTCATGACCTTTTGATAGGTTCATGATAGGTTGGTCCTCCGTGATTGTAAATTTAACTATTCAAACCCTAAGGTTGGCTAAACACAGACAAACCACAGAGCAATCACTACAAAAATTCCTAAAGTCTCAACAGTCAACAAGGGTAAATGATATACTTTCCTGAAGAAAGATGAAAGATAGTTTCTTGTCATCCTTGAAGAGGTTCTTAGGCACAAGTGGAGGAATCACCCACCTCCCTCCTACACTTTCAACAAGGGTTACCTTCCAAGCCCATCCAAGGTAAACCAGAAATAGCCTTCCAGTTTATCTATGTATAAACCCTAGATTTCAAGAGACTAGAGGCTACCTTAACTATACCAACAGTATGGGGGGACAGTCACAAGCCTGATTCATACACATGGGCAGGGTAGCTGATCCCAAAACTCTGTTTAGGACAGAATCCTCATAGGCGTAAAAACCTTGGTTTACATTTCGATAAGGAATCAAAGGGTTATCTCCTCAGTCCAATGCCTCCATGCGGCCTCTTGCTTGACTCTCGTTTGATTGGAGCTTCCTAGATACTATCAATAAAGAGAAGGATTTACCTATCGATTGGCCCACTATGTCTGAATTTAAATACTTATGGGGAGTTTACACTTCCTATCCCACAAGTCTAGCCTAAGCTAGTAGGTGTATGGCCCTAAAAAACAAAAATTACTAATAAAATTTAATTATTGCGTTCATTTTAAGGGCTATTTTTTACTTAGAAGGCAAGTGGAGTGAAAGACTACGATGTTTTTGACTTGATAAGAAATGTAAAAAACCATAGGTGTATACTTCCAAAGCAAATTATCACTACTTAAAAAACAAGCTTCTCTTTTCTTTTTCTTTTTTTGTAAATGTAAACTGATGAAAATGCAACGATAAAGAGAACACTAAGACTATATTTTTGTAATTTTTGATATTATATTTAAAAACTGAAAACAAAACTATTGTATGCAAATCAAATGCAAATGCTTCTAATGTTTTCTTTTCACTTTTCAAATTGCTCAAAGACTACTATGCACCTAAATGCACAATACTTGAGTATGCTTGAATAAACTAACTGTATAAAGTAAGCAAAGTGAAGTAAAATAGATTAATAAAACCAAAGATCAACCACCTAAGGAAGAATTGGAACCCTAGCTTGGGCAGACACAATGAATGGAAATCACTGAAATCAAATAAAGGCAAGTGGAAAACCAATACTATTTGAAAATAGAACGGGATATACAATGTCTAGAACCTTGATCACTGATTCAGACAAACAACACTTCAACCTATAACCCAACAAGCAAATCCACTTCAAATTGCTAATAGAAAGACAATCCAAACAATAAGAACTCAAGGGATTTACAAGAAAGCACAAGGTATGGCTAACAAGGTCATCAAACTCATAGTGCAATGCTCATAGTGAAGGCTAATCAACAAAACAAAATTTATAGAAGGACAGGGACAAGAAAAACCTAACCTAAAATTTTTGTTGCTCAGGCTTCTACGTGACTGTGTACAAGGGAAACCCACATACTATACACGACTGTGCTATAGAGAAACCTACGTATGCAGACCTCTGTGCACGACTGTGTATAAGAGAAACCCATGTACAGGAGTTCAATTTTTCAAAAAAGGAAAAATTATCAAGGACTTCAAAGGACCACTACAAATCTGAACCAAGACAAGACACCACACACTGAATCAAGGGAAAGGCTGGGCACTAATCTACAGAGTTAACCCACAACAGTCTGGGCTCCCAAGCGGAGTCTCTAGTTCTGTTGTTAAGTAATAAACACCCTTGTAACCTAGGGTCTGGAGTTACCAACTTACTTCTAAAAATTGCAGACAATCAGCTTTAAAGTACAAAAAAGGAATAGGAAGAAATGTTGGACTCACCCGATTACCGATGGTTGATCCAAACTTTGTCTTCTCCTGCTCTGCTTCTCTCCAAAGCTTTTAGGCATGCACCTCCTTCACCTACAAAGAGAAAATTCTCCAAGTACGATCTTATACATGTATATATGATAGGTTAGATAAACAACATATATAGTGCTTAATCAAATATATTCATCAACCATGATACATGAAAGAGACTCAACACAAATTTCGAAGAAGAATTCTCTTTATTAACAATCAGTGAATGAGATAAGTGTACAACCCAATGCCTGAGACAAGGACTCCTATGCAACCAAAAGAATCTGAGTTTTGTTGCTCCAAATACTTCTGAAGATATACCACCAGCATAACTTTTCTCTCCAAATTTATTCTCCTAATGCCCTCCCCAAGGCCTCTATTTATACTTTGGGAAATAGAGCAGTTTCGAAGGTTGAGGAGGTTGAGACAGTTGAGATAGTTAATGATTAGGGCTAAACTAATCTACATTAGTTGTGTTTTATATTTTTTAATGTCGAATGGATGTGTACGCAACTATTGATATAAGAAACCCGCGTATGACACACGAGTTGCTTTAAAGGAAACCCGCGTATAGATCTGCACGTGGGTTGCAATGAGAATAGTCGCATACAGTACACAGGTTGTCAACAAACATAGTCACGTATGTACATGAGTTTCAATGCAGATAGTCATGTACGGAAATCAACACATAGAAAAATAAAATGGCAAGCTGGTTGGAGGGTAAATGCATCTCATGTCATGCCCATATATAGTGTTTAGGAAAACTTCAATCCTATAGTGTCCTTTTGTGTACAAACATAGGGAAAGTTGGCACTCATATGGAGAAGTGCCATTTGGGTTGATAACAGATGGAAGAGCGGATCCTTCTATATGTGGATGAAAATTATTGCAAATGCTTCATCCAACTTGTTAAGATGCTTCAAATTTCCAAGAGGTTGTTGTTCGACCTCTCTTCCCATGCTGACCTTGTATAGACCCTTTTTGTGCATGAAAACCTGCATATCATCCCTCCAATCAAGATAATTGAAGGGTGTGAGGATTATGGGTGTCAAAGATCTTCAAAATAATCTTCATTTTACCTGCAAAAAAACTTCAATTTGAATCAAACAAATTCAAACACTCTCCACTTCGACATGTGCACTTTATCTAGGTACATCACACCTGGATATACTTATATGGAGAGAATCCCGAGGGAGAAAGGAAATAATACTAGGATTTCGGTGGAACCCAATTGCTTCGGGTACCTCAATGGACGTTTTTGTGGTTTGAAGCTATCTCAGATACCTGCTTTGATACCATGTTAACTGTAATTAAGAATAGGATCTTCAGGCTTGCATCAATTCAATGAGAAAAGAAGGATGCAGATGAGAGAAGAATTCAATTAAGACTGATCAATTACTCATGGAAAAATTGCACACACATGGAGACAAAATTGGAAGAATGTCATTACATCCATTAATTAGTATGAAATGTGTAATGCAATAGTGTTACAAATAGGATTATTCGAATTACTAATATAGGATTTGAATCTATCAACCTGAACAGACTCTATATCTAACTCGGTGTAGGAAAATCATGACTAGAGCTCAGTAATGAAACTTCGGACCACTAAAATGGTTCACAACCAGTTAACTGATTGAGTTAGGTGAGAAAAGGAACCCTACTTTCCTCAAATCATGAAAAGTGGTACTAGGATGAATGAGACTAATCTAACTGACGAAAATCAGAGAATAACTGAACATAACTGAATACATACTGGGGTCAACTACTGGAGACTGCTGCTGGCACTCAGAGTGGGTTCCTAAATTATAGAGATTGGTCCCTTGAGATCCTAAACTCATGCAGACTGGTGCATTGAGTCTTAGGTGTCCCTTAGGCAAGTCCCCCACACACTAGTGAAGTGGTAATGAACTGCTAAGTTAGGAAAAAAAATAGATTATGGTGTTCAATGGAGTATTAATTAATAATCCCAACACCCTAGTTAGTTAACTGACGTTTCATTGTTTCAGTTGTCTGGAATTGCACTAGTGATTCTTTAGTGGTGATTTTCCCAATGTTAGTCATGTATTGAGTCATGGGACTTGAATAAATCCTAGAAGATTTGAATTTCCTTCTTTGTTTTATGGATGCATTACATACATATTAATGAATATTGTGTCCATATATTGTTGATAACTGAGTGTTCCATCTATTCTTAATTTCACTATGCATGTTTAACAATTTTAACATTGTAACTCCTCCTCCTTCATTCTTCTTTCAATGTAAGGTTTATAATTTTACATGGTATAATAGCTCTATAGATCTATTTTACCTTCAAATTGATATTTTTATGTAGGTTTAGTGAAGAATTCAATAGAATTAAGTTTTGTTGCAAAATGGAGAATTCAATTGGCTTGACACCAAGAATCATCACCCCCTTCAATTACCTAGATTGGAGGGTATATATGCAGATAGTGTTGTGCAACAAGGGTTTTTATATTGTTACAAAGGGAAAGGAGGTTGAACCCCAACAAGCTTTAGAGAAATTGAAGTACTTGAACACGTTGGATGAATATTTTTTTATGTGTATTCATATCACCAGGTAGTTTCTCTTCCATCTTAATGGATTAAAAACCACAAGAAAATTATGGTAGAATACTAAATCATTTTTTGGTATGAAGTATGAGCTAAGATGACACATTTTGGAGAAATAATTGACTTCTCTTCAACCCAGCAATTTTGAAACTATCAAGTAGTTTCCACCAAATTCAAGTCTTTATGCATGTAGTGTAAACAATGTGGAATTGACAACAAGGGTGAGAAATTGGTGTCATCCATTCATAGAAATATTAACTTTGAATTTTCATCTTTTGTTTCCTCCTTCCACTCCAAGAGAGTGACAACCCAAAACTAGTGAATCCCTACACTTGATGCATTCACTTAATCCCTTATCTAAGAACAAGATAAGTTGATCCAAATGGGATTACTAAAATCTTCCAAGAATCAAGCTCTTTTGGTTGGGGAGTCTAAGAATGCACAAGAAAAGGATAAGCAAAAGGGGAAGGACAAGAAAAACACTAAAACCAAACCAAAGGAGAAGCTTAATCCTTCATATGCAACCTCAGGTTCCAAGAAGGACAAGCATAAGAGGTTTTAAAATACCAAGTGTCCATATTAAGAAAGAGGGAACCATCCATAGAATCTATGTATGAAGAAAAATATAGATCAAATGTCCAAACTGGTTCAGCATAATAACATTTCCCTCTTTGAAGGTGCAAGAAAGACTGATTTTGGAAGCAATATCGGTGATCATGAGATATGCCATGCATTGAAGGATGGGTTTTCAAAATCACAAGCCCTCCTCATTGATTCAAGAGACTCTAGCCACATGGTTTCCTACAATGAATCATTTCCTTCTCTAGAACTCATTAGTAGTCCTAGCATACACATTGGATATGATTCTAAAATCGTAGCTATTAGGAAGGGTTCAGTTCAATTCAAGCAAGAGTGTTCAATAATGTTATGTATGTTCCCTCTTTAGTAGAAAATGTTTTGTTTATTTATCAAATGACCAACACTAGTTCACTAAATAGAGTTTTTTTTTAACCTAACACAGTTGATATATGAAATATATCTACTGAAAATATGATATCTAAAGGTGCTACAAACCATTCCTTTAAGGCATATGACTTCTCACTCTTTTTACCATACTCACATCAAAGTGTCATATTGACCCATGCCAATGAGACAAGTAGAATATGGCATGAGAGATTCAACCATCTAAACTTCAAATACCTCTAGTAATTTCACAATGAAGAAATGGTTGAGGGATTTTCTCTCATCAAGTCCTCTCGAGGTGTCTGCAATGGATTCCTAGTAGGGAAGCATCCAGAGCGAAAGTATGATTTTGGGAAGGAAATAAGAGCTTGTTCCACACTTTATTTGAGACACAATGATGTCTCAGGACCAATGCCTACAAAATCTATGAATGTATCCAATTACTTTCTGACCTTCATTGATTACTACTCCAAGTATTTTTGGATCTACTTTATGAAGAAGAAGTGAGAGGTGTTTGAGACCTTCAAAGTCTTCAAGTCCTTAGTTAGGAAAAATGTTGGGAAGAATATCAAAGAACTCAAATCATACAATGGAGGAGAGTACATCAAAAGATAGTTTCAGCCATTATGTGCTTAAAAATCTATTCATTTACAACGTTCAGTGCCATACACACCACAAAAAAAAATGGTGTGGCTAAGATGAAGAACTAGTCATTGAAAGAGATGGCCACATGTCTGCTTGAATAAAGGGATCTTCTACCATATATATGGGATGAAGTAGTGAACTGTGCTTCATACATATAGAATAGGGTACCTCACAAGTTATTGGTTGGGGTCACTCCATTCAAAGCACTGATGGGACATAAGCCTAATGTCTCACATATGATGGTTTTTGGCTCCAAATACTGGGATAAAATCCCATCTAACAAGAGAAATGTATTGAAATACCAAAGTAGCAAATGCATTCTGTTAGGGTATGCAGATGATGAAAAATATTACAAGTTGATGGATATTGAAATGAGGAGATGCTTCATAAAGTGGAGTGTCCAATTTAATGAAGATCCATTAAATGATCTATAACCAGTTGAAGTGAAAGGTATAACTACTCTACCTACACCCTTTTCATATAATGAAGTTTCTTCTGATGATTCAGGTTCAAAATATGAATATGAGGATCAAGAGGAACCAGATCTTGATATTGAGTATGATGATCAAGCAGATATAGATCCATATATATCTCCTTCTCCAAATCCTAGGCCTAAATGGGATAAAAAACACATTGAAGTCATTGGGAACAATTTTGGGGATCCATCTGACTGAAGGAGAACCATATCTCAATTTCAAGATGAGAACCTTACGCTATGTCATACAATCCACTTCTCCCTAAGGGGTGCTACATGATGTTGGGGAAATATCCACAGTCCTACAAATAGGTTTTCCATGATCCAAGGTGGTGGGGATCCATGGATTAGGAATATGAATCACCATAGAACAACAAGACATTGGATCTTGTCACCTTACCTCCAGGGAAAAAACTTGTCTAGTGCAAATGGATATATAAAACCAAACTAGCATCTGATGGATCTACTACCAAATAGAAGGCTTGGTTATTTGCAAATGGGTATTCACAAGTTCATGAATTGTACTACAACAAAATAGTCACCCCTATTGCAAGAATGGATTCCATAAGGATGGTTTTTTCCATTGCACCTTCGAAGAAATGGGAGTTAAATCACATGGAAATGAAGAATGTCTTCCTCCATGGTGACTTGGAAGAAGAGATCTACATCAAAAAACCTGAGGGGTAAAATAAAAATTCTTTCTTGGGTATGCAGACTAAGGAAATCATTGTATGGGATCAAGTAAGTCCCAAGGGCATTGTATGCCAAACTGCATGCCTTCTTACTATCACATAGGTTTGAAAGGTGCAAGTTTGACTGCAATGTCTTCATGTAGTAGAAGGGAGATTGCTTATTTTTTATTGTATTTTATGTGGATGACTTGCTCATCACCACCGGTAACTTCTGGATTGAGGGAAATCAAGTCAGGATTGAACAATGCTTTCTCCATGACATATATAGGGATGATGAGGCATGCTATTGACCTTGAAGTGAACCAAAAATATTTGGGGATCACGATTTGACAGTCCATATACATAGGTGATTTTTTGAAGAGGTTCCATATCACTAATTTCAAAGTAGCATCCTTGCCATTCCTATCTGGCATTAGATTAGAAGAAGGTGGTTCCACTCCCTTGATTGATAACACTCTCTACATAGAATTGATTGGTATTTTATTTTACTTGAATCATTCAATACCAGACTTGTCATATTTTTTTAGTGTTGTTTCTAGGTTCATGCAAGAGTCACATGAGTTGCATTGGAGGGAAGCAAAGAACATCGTGCATTATGTATAAGGTACTAGAGAGTTTTGTATTCACTATTCTACCGGTGCTCAGCTAGATTTGGTTGGTTTTACTAAATCAGAATGGGATGGAGAAAATACTTACAAAAAAATTGCAATGGGGTTTTTTTCATGGTGCAATCAGGATCAATTTTCTAGTCAAGCAAGAATCAATTATAGCTTTCACTCTCTTCAGCCAAAGCAAAGTATCGCAAGGCTATGAATGTAGTTATTTAGGCAGTTTGGTTACATGGGATTTTGACAAAGTTTAGCATTCACACTTCTCCTTTAGTATAAATTTTATGTGATAATCAAAGTGCAATTAAAATTTCCAGTGATCTAGTACAAAAGCAACAGATAAAACACATTGAAGTCCACATGCACTATAATGAGGAGCTAGTGCACAACATGACCATCACATTGTATTACTACCTTATAGAGGAGTAGGTTGCAAATTTTTTTACAAAGTATTTCACTGAAAGGATATTTTTGTATCTTACATCTCTACTTGGTGTGAAGGCTTGATCTAGTTCCCTACTATACATTTTTAGGGGGGGGGGTCCGATGATTTTTTCCCCATTTCCTCATTTATTGAGACGTTACTTTTTCAGTTTTGTATGGGTGGAATTTGGTCTCAGTTTCCAAAGACCAGGTTGTCTAACTTTGGATTAAGGGGGGGTGTTAGGATTATTGTAATATTCCCTTATCCACCATAGTTTATTTGATCAATTTCCTAGATTAGGAATATGTTGTCACTTCATTAGTGTCATGGAGAATTTATCTAGGTCCCACCTACCACTTGATTCACCCTCATGCATCATTTTAGCAGATCCAGAGACCAATCCCTAGATTTTAGGAGACTACACTGAGTTGTGGGAGTACCACCTTCAGTTCCATCTTGTCAGTGTTGAGTCATGATCCAATGAAGCACATTCAATTAAATCTCATATAGTTATGCACCTTCTTTGCATGATTTGAGGAATAAGGTTCCTTTTCTTACCTACCATCATGAGTTAACTGACTATTAGTTGCTTTAGTTGTCTAGAGTTGCACTAGTGAGTCTTCAGTGGTGATTTTCCCAAAGTTAGTCATGTCTAGAGTCATGGGATTCGAATCACTCCATAGGATTCGAATTTACTTATTTTTATTTTTTATGTACTACATACAAATTAATTAATCTTGTGTCCATCTATTGCTTCTAATTTAGTGTTCCATCTATGGTTAATTTCACCATGCATGTTTAACAATTTCAACATTGTAATTCCTCCTCCTTCATTCTTCTTTCACTGTAAGGTTCTATTCATCCTGAAAATATTGTGGAATTGATAATCTTATAATATCAACTTGAAAACATTCTCTTAAATGTGAATAACCATAACAAATCCAGTGGAAATTGCTCAAATAAAAACTCTAGGACTCAACCTAAGCATGTGTGAAGACACATAAGTATCATAATTAGTTACATGGTCAAAGTGCTTTAAAGAGAAATTTTATATCCTAACTTGATAAATGCCCAATTATTGAGGGGATTTTGGGTTTTTGAATGTGAACACATTTCCCATTTTTGATACCATATTGTTTTATCAACTATAGTACGAGCATTTGGGCCATTTTATCTGAAGGAAAAAAAAGAGACAACATGCGGTATTGTTACTATACGAGAGTTTAAACTTCAACAAAAGAAACAAAGTGCCACTACTTGGCATCGTAAATAAATTTCGACTCCTTTTTTAATGTCTTCCACTACATAAGGTATTAAAGTGGGGAGAATAATTAAGAGCCTTAAAGAAGGATGGTGCAGACAATAGGCATATTTATTCTGTAAAATAATATGACTATTAATCATAGTTACTCCCTGGAATTTATTTTAACCATTAGTTGTTTCTATTAAGGTTTCATAAGAATCTTTATTGAAAAATGTTGGTGCTTCTTAGCTTCCTTGGATATTTAAAGGATTGATTGTTATTACCATCAAAATAAACCATCATTCCAATGTTATTTGATATTTGTTATCTATAGGATAGGGAGGTGAATCTTGCTCTTAGTAATGCATAAGTTTCAACATCCCTAGCCTGTTGATATAGTTCTTTAATAATCACTTCAACTGCATGAAAATATGGAGGGATGCAAACATGGAGTGATAAAACTATAAATACACATTATCAAAATACACACTATTAACGCAAAAAATTGCTCAACTAACCTAAACTATATACAAACACCATTTCCCTATCATTTTCCCTTGTTTTTGACCTCCATACCTATGTTTTACCCTTAATGTCTCTCAAAAATCTCAAAAAACATTAAAAAGAGGTTTAAAACCCAAAAAATGGCTTAAAAACCCAAAAAATGGCTTAAAAACCCAAAAAATGGCTTAAAACCCCCAAAAAGAGCTAAAACATAGAAAAGGGGCTAAAAACCCTAAATACGGTTTAAAACCCTAAAAGAGAGATAAGGCCAAAAAATCATTATAAAAATAGGGTGGAGGTCCCCACCAACAATATTCGAATCCCCTTTTTTCCATTATTCAAATCAGTGAGTACGTTGAGAACCCACTCTTCTCAAAATACTCACACCATCCAACCATCATTTGATAGCCACGCCATTCCCCATCCCGTACGTTGAGATATCCTTCGTAACATACAACCTATGGAGAGGTGGTCGGTATCCAAATATCAGGGCACGGTGGCCCACTTTCAAACAAGGGTATAATATTCTTTCTTTTATTTTAAGTTTTAGCATAGTCATCGTTATTTGTTTATTGTAGCTCTTCTTTCCATTTCAACTCTACCCTTATGTCCCTCTGACAAAAGGAAGGTGTTTTTCCATGTAGCTCACGTGAAAACCCAACTCCACACACATGAATCAATGCACTAATGTATACACATACACTATAGCTCATTTCCCCTCACAAAGTATGCCACATGCCTCCCACGATCCATCAAATTACAAATTAGAGGTTAAATGGTGATCAAGGGCATTTATGTTAGTTTAAAACTACATAGACAAAGAGTGGATATTACATGTCACTGATGGAACTAAAATATATATACTGGTGGCTAATAGAGACAAGGTTTCACCCAACTCTTCTTCATGCTTGATATTGTGGAAGATATTTTTCCTGGTGTCCTAATTCAAGAATTGATCATGGAAATCTTTTCCTTTTCTTTGGTACTAGTGGTTGAGAATTTGATCAGGATTTGGGATAGCCCTCTAATCCAAAATAAACCTTCTTGGAAAGTGAAGTTTTTTGGTTTTGGATTCCTTTTCCATATGTAATACAACTCAGTTGGGTGCACTATTATCATTCATCATTAATTCATTATTAAGCTATTAAATATATTTCCTATATGGATTTCAAGATTCTTTAAATGGCCATATATTTAGTGTATTCTATGAATTAATATTCTTCTAATATACCATTATTTGGTGATATCCACTCTTCAAGTCAATATTGGTAAAGAATTCTGCTTCCCCAGACTGCAGGTTGCAGGATTGCTCAGTCACAAAATCGACTACCATGCCTTGCTCTGCCCAAGGCATTAACTAGCACAACTACTCTTGTGGAAGAATTGAATGATTGAGGACATAAGAAGAAAAGGTAGATGATAGTTTATGGGCTCTCCCATTGACATATGGTATCACCCTATTGGCTCAGGATTTTGACTAACTCCCCTCCCTATTCCTTCTGAAATCATGCCCCCATCTCTTTTGTTGCAGTGCATAACTAGTTGTGGTATTTTATTAATTGCATATTTACATGATATATCAAAATATACTGTGCTTTACTTAGCACTATAACCATCGGCATCAACCTTGATCGTCGATACACAAAACACCAAATCAATGGCAGTGCTTGGTCATAATTAGTTACATGGTCAGAGTGCTTTAAAGAGAAATTTTCTATCGTAACTTGATAAACGCCCAATTATTGAGGGGATTTTGGGTTTCTGAATGTGAACATGTTTCCCATTTCTGATACCATATTGTTTTCTCAACTGTAGTACAAGCATCTAGGTCATTTTATCTAAAGGAAAAAAAGAGACAACATGTGGTATTGTTACTATACGAGAGTTTAAACTTCAACAAAAGAAACAAAGTGCCATTAATTGACATCATAAATAAATTTTGGCTCCTCTTTTAATGTCTTCCACTACATAAGGTATTAAAGTGGGGAGCACAATCAAGAGCCTAAAAGAAGGATGGTGCAAACAATAGGCATATTTATTCTATAACATAATATGACTATTAATCATAGTTACTCCATGGAATTTATTTTAACATTTAGCTCTTTCTATTAAGGTTTCATAAGACTATTTGTTGAAAAATGTTGGTGTTGCTTACCTTCCTTGGATATTTAAAGGATTTATTTTTTTTACCAACAAAATAAATCATCATTCTAATGTTATTTTCTATTTGTTATCTATAGGATATGGAGGTGAATATTGGTCTTAGTAATGTATAAGTTTCAACATCCCTAACCCGTTGATATAGCTCTTTAATCGACACTTCAACTGCATGCAAACATGGAGGGATGGAAACATGGAGTGATAAAAATATAAATACACGTTATCACAATACACACATGAATCAATGCACTAATGTATACACATACACTATAGCTGATTTTCCATCACAAAGAATGCCACATTCCTTCCACGATCCATCAAATTAGAAATTAGAAATTAAATGCTGATCAAGGCCATTTATGTTAGTTTAAAACTACATAGACAAAGAAGGGGATATTAAATGTCATTGATGGAAATAAAATAGATATATTGGTGGCTAATAAAGACGATTGTTTCTCCCAACTATTCTTCATGCTTGATATTGTGGAAGATATTCAGTCTGGTATCCTATGTCAAGAATTGATCATGTAAATATTTTCCTTTGCTTCAGTACTAGTGGTTGAGAATTTGATTAGGATTTGGGCTACCCCTCTACTACAAAATGAACCTTCTTGGGAAGTGAAGGTTTTTGGTTTTGGAATCCTTTTCCATATTTAATACAACTTAGTTGGGTGCACTTTTATATCATTCATCATTAATTCATTATTAAGCTATTAAATATATTTCCTATATGGATTTCTAGATTCTTTAAATGGCCATATATTTAGTGTATTCTATGAATCAATATCCTTCTAATATACCATGATTTGGTGATATCCATTCTTCAATTCAATCTTGGTAAAGTATGTCGCTCCACTCAAGTAGTCGATCAATTCATCCATTCGTGGTTGTGGAAACCTGTACTTTATGGTGATCATATTGATGCCCCCTGAATCAATGTACATCCTCCATTCTCCTCCTTGATTGTGTTCTAGAAAAGATGGTAGTTCACATGGGATTATAATCTCTTTGATCCTTAATTTGTCCAATAACTCCTGGACATGTCTGTTAAATTCATAATTCTCCACTAGTGTCATCCTATGTGGTGCCTTGCTTGCATACCCAACCCTAGAATCAATTCGATTTGATGTGAAATACTCCTTGTCAATGGAAAACCTGTCGACATGTTAACGACCATCAATCGCTTAAATTCCAGAAATAATACTCCAACTTAATTCAGGATATGCTTTGTTGACATGTCAGCACTTGGACCTTTGGGAATGCCTGCAAAGCAATATTATTTCTCATTTTCCTCCTTTAACAATTATTTAGCTAAGTACATCTATAGTATCCTTTTCCAATAACCAAATTCCTTTCATTGAACTCTCTTTCCCTCAACCAATGGAATCAGTTAAAAGATTCTTCCATCATTCTCAATTGTCATAGTATTCTTGCGACCATCATAATCCATGTTCTAGTCATCATTTCCATGGTCATCCCAGCAATCGACGACATGCATCCATTAGAATTGCATCGCATAGTAAACCGTCATATAGATTGTTGATGTTAAATTTGATCAAACACTTTCATGTTGGAATGAAATAGTGACATGACCTTTCTTGGAACCATGACACTCTATAAGCATTTGGGTGTAGTGGACACTTCAGACCCATTTTTTTTATCGCCATTGTCAATAAAAAATTATATGTGTTTCCTCCGTTGATTATTGTCATACAACATCTATCATGAATCTCTACTTTTGTTCAAAAATGGACTTCATCTACATCATTTCCCTCTCCTCGTGCCGCACTTATGCAATAATTCTTGTTGGTTCATCTGGTTTTGAACTCCTTCTGATGCAACCTCTACTAAATTCCCATTCATGGTTGGACCAGTCTCATTAACAGCTCCTCGGCTTCTGGTCTCTTAGTTGATTGTGATATGAAATTTTTCTAGGAATTGATACACCTTGTGTCCTAGTTCTTGACACTTGTATTATATGCATTTGGGTTTTTCATCACGTCTCCCTTTGAAGTTCCTCTCTAACCATATGTGCCTTGAATCCTGGAGCTCTCTCCACATCTGTATTCAGGAGTATTTTCGTCTGTTTAGGATTTTTTTCATCACTCTTCATGACCTTCTTCCTTCAACAATCCAATGGTCTAGCCTATGAAAGCAACAAAATTCTAAATTCTAGCCGTCATATTTTCTCTACTCATCAATGTTAGAATAATCAACCCATAATTATCCATATTTGACATTAATTAAATAATTTTTTTCTTATTCCTAGAATCCTAGATTCCCTCTCTATGCTAGTTGACTTCCACATGTTCCTAGAAGTCAATACTTGCTAAAATGGGTCATGGAGCACTTTGGAATCATCTTGGAAACATATTTAGCATGTTTGCTTTATTCTTGGTTCCTTAAAGTGCATATCTACCTTTTCTGAAAGCTACCTTGCTTTACAGTTGTTTTAAGGCACAAAGGGAAAGCTAGTCCAGGGGAACTTGCCTTGGTTTTTTACCACATCATCCTCCTTCCTTTTATCAATACAAAAGCATGAATGAGTTTTATTTCCACCACATATTAGCTTTCCCACTTTCTTTAGCTAATTCGTGAAGATCTTCATGGATTTGGAAATTTCTTTTTGCACCTATGGGGGATTTGACTTGTTTTAGTAAGCCTGCTTTTTAACTAATTTGAATAGAAACCTAGTTCTTTCAAATATCTCATGTAATTATATTTTTGAGCATCCTATTACTTCATATGGTTGGCTAATGTACACTTATTCAATACAGGATTAAGTTATGCTCCAATTTCAGTCTCCTTTTCTGTGAATTTTGCATGTTTGATTAGCAATTTTGTGAGTGTAATTGATCTATCTGTTGGGTTCAATTTCCATAATCAAATTCTTCATGGATAATTTCTCCTCTGCCATTATATATAACTGATAGGATTATGTGATTGTCCAAATTTTAATAGGCTCAATTCATCCTAAGTGGCATAGATCATGATATTCACATACCTTACAAGTTCCTCCTCCCTTTTTTTGATCTACCTTGACCTGAAAAAAAGTAAATATAATTCATACATGAATTCTTTAACAACTAACTCCTATCAAGGGATTTGCAACTTCCTTAACATATAAATCATAGGTACCATTCTGTCGCAAGTATTCACCTCTTCCTTTCCCTTATTTACTATGTCATATTCCTATACATTGTCCCATAAAAATGAGGCATGGAATTCTACCTTCATGAAAGAAACTTTCACCCTTTTGGGGTCTTCTGTCTACTTCATATCAAAATATGTTTCCATTTCTCTGACCATGTCTATTAACTCTTCAGGGTTCAAAATCCCTGAGTAGGTAGATACCTCTATATTACACATGCCCTTTAAATTCAAACAATGATTTCAACAATTTGTCTCCTAATTCATTTTCCTCTTTATCCGCAGAGGCATTTATTTGATCATTGGATTCTTCCTCACTATGGTCTAGGAATTATATCCCCAGTCCTCTCATATTGGCTTCCTTCACTACTACTATCTATCTATTCATAGTCCTTATGGTATAAATGCACTCTCCAAACATTTCATGGTCAATAGTAACATTTCTTCCTTTGCGTAGTCTTCTTCCATGAACATTGATGCCTCTCTGATCCATCACTCATGCTCCAGATACTAAATCACCACTCCCCAATTGCAACAAGGTTCACCACATCTTCTGCAACTCCTCCCAACAATAGCTAGACTTTCTCAAAATATCTAATCACAACCGGATTTCTTACACAGGATACAATCTCCCTCTGATAGAAACTAATGCACATGCTACCTAAGTACGTTGTTGATAAGTGCACACAATGTAATGGACACACAAAACACAACTCAAGTATTTGGTAAGGATTATGGCTTTCAATTAAATTACAATAATAAATGCCAATACAAAGGAAGACTCTAATAAGTCAGTATCACCATTGAACATTACCTTGCAACACTTAGCCAATTAGAAGGAAGGGATAATCTTCTTCATCAACCAATTGACTCTTCTTCAGAAAACTGACTAACTTATTGGGAAAAATTAGCTAACCTCTCTCTCCTCTCCAACATTGGTATTGGTATATGCATATAGGCTCAAGACCATGCTCAAATATTAATCTAGAAGCTTTACTTGCTTCTAGGTACCGCCATTTGCATTAAATCCTTTACATGCCTCCTCTTAGTAGGATTCTCTCTCTAACCTTCTACATCAACCTCCATAATTGATCTGCAACTATTCCAACTACCCCAACGACTCTACTTGTCGAGATGCTGAATTATATTGGTTGTCTCATCGTTATCATCAGCTTAACTCATCAGCCAATATGCACTTCATCCCTTTTTGTTCTATCACTCTTCTTGCGACTCAAACATTCTTTTGTCTCATCATCTATCATCAACAAAATCTATTCATAATTTGCATGACTCTTCCTTCCGTCACTAGTACAAAATGAGAAATTGATGACTAGAAAAATGACTAAAATCCAGCTATAAATGGCTATTTTTGAGTCGGTGACTAATAGTAGTTAATTTCCACTATCTTATAGCTTGACTAACTTAGTCATATTTCACGTAGTCATTAATAGCTTGACTTATTAGTCATTGATAGTCAATGATTTAGTCATTGATTTAGTGATGGATTTAGTCACTGATCACAACAATTAATGACCAAATATACGACTAAATAAACTACTATATGATATCATATTAATCACTAAGCTAAATACAACTAAAATTTAATCATGCTATAAGATATGGGAAATTAGGTACTAATAGTCGTATATATGTGAATTTAGTCATTTTTGTAGTCACAAATTTATGATAAGGAATGGAGGAATTGAACCACCAACCTATTGCCTATAATTAGATAGGTGCTCTACCATTGAGTTAGGACCCTTTAAGAAGTTGTTATTGCTTGATAATTTCAAACAAATTTTGCATCATTCAAGCATACAAAATAATAATTATCAAGTTACTATATATCCATAAAGACTTACCCTGTACTAGTCCTTCAAGTCCTTCTTGCACTTAATAAATGCATTTGAAAGACTTGAAGGACTATTACAAGGTAAGGAATTATGTATATATAGTAACCTTATAATCATTATTGTGTATGCTTGAATGATGCAAAATGCAAAAATACAAGAAATTTATAGGAATGACAAGCATGTGTCCAATGTAAAAATATCTACTGAGTCATCTAGAGTCATGCAAAGATATCTGAATTTAACTGAAAATTCATAAGTAACTTGAAGAGAGTGGTGTATGATGTCAAAGAAAGGAGAATTCCGGTTTATATAGAAGCAAAAGATGAGAAAATGGAGCAACTCATCACCCAAAATGTATAAAGAATAGTAAAAATAAATATACAACTAATTACATTTCACATCAAGAAGAATGGGCATTAACTCTAAGTACTCTTAGCCACTAGATAAATGGAAATGAAATGAGATGAAATATTAGCAACAATACCTTTGATTTTTCTTACTGACAAGAAGTATGAATACTTATGTGATCATTTTATTTAGAGGTGACTTAAATGACCACTAACCTGCAATCAAGGCAAGAAACCATGTTCAGATTGATATATAAATAAAATAAAATAAAACTTAAAGATATACTATGCCAATCCGACTATGATTTATACCTCGAAAGAGAACTAGAAAATATCCTATAATTGTTCAACTTTGTCCAAAATTTCCACTTGGAATGCCACTGTTTAAACAAAACAAAAATAAATTGAAAACATGAGAGTAGTAATTTACTCTACCTATTTATTGGATGCAAAGTCCCATAGTTGTACAACATAATTAGTCAAGAACATGCAATAAAATTATAAATGGATAAAAAGAAGAAAAAAATGTGATTTAGACCTTCCTTTATATACTCAGATATATATTATGATCAGACTTTGGCTCATCATGCTACACATACACGGAAGGATGGACAAGAAATTTACACTTAAGTATATACTGCATTTAAAAAAGAAAAATGCACCTAATCTAGCTCTCTCATGTAGCTCCCACAAGATAGACATCACCTTTCCCTTTTGCCACTCCTATTATGAAGAAAAAAAGTTGCATCTCTATCATATCTGATTTTGTATGAAATTTGTTGCAGCAACACAAAAAGAGGAAACTCCATGTCTATAGTCAAACCACTACTCATTTACAAAGCATAGAAACAAGCTCAATTAAAAATGTTTTCCCAATCTATAATATTTTTCTCTTCGGAAAAATGGAACCCCTCATTCATAATCATAACAATAGAGTATAAAGAACCAAAACTTAGCACAATAGATGGTCAATCATACTACATTTTTTATGCAATACTCATGATAGGTACAGAGAAATTCTCCCTAGTGTGTAACTTATCTAGAAAATAAATATCTTTTACAAAATAATGTATATAATTAAATATGTTTGAAATATAAAGAATATAGCATTCTCAATCCAATATTTGAGAGAGCATTCTCAAATATTATCTTGGTGCAAATCGGTTTTACATGAAAGTGAAAAGCATGAAACTTTCTATAATAAAAAGTAGTATTAGAACATGGAGGAAATAAGGTTCTTAAACCAATTCAACATGAAATGTTTGAAAAATAAAAAACTTGTGTCTTAACTTCATGCAAATCATTCATACATAGAAGAGAAACAAGAATTAGTTCATAGTAAAGGAAAATAGAGGTTTGCTTCTGAGAATTATCTCAACTCGAGGCCTTCACCATTTTAAGATATACAATATTCATTCATAATTGTTTCTAATTCAAATGCATTTATAGTGGATCTTAAATTCAAACTTAGTCATCACACTATATATCACCTAGTCAAAAATATTTGTTACAAGCACAACCTTTGCCATTTTGATTGTTTTGAAATTGATGATATTGATTTTACAACACTAAGAAGTGTTTGCATGAAATGAATATGTCGACATACATTTTCAACTCACAAGAGTTCACCCAATATCTGTTCACATTTTTCTTCGAGAATCTTCACTGCTTTAGTAAAAATCACCTCAGGTGGCAATGCCCCCGTTGATTCAATTGTAACTGGAAAACAAAATGCACAATGCAAAAAATTTAAATATTTGAGAAGTATAAAGATTTAAAAGTAGAGATGCAGTCAATAAGCCAAATAATAATAATATTTACAAAATCCCAGGTAACCATACTTACATATAAAGTTCTTCTTCACACGATGTAACTTTACTCACCTATCCCATCCATCCCCATGAATACATTCACGGCATAATCTACAGTCCCTTGGACGAACAACCTTTTCCTTCTTTTTCCCTCTTTAGCATATAAGAAAATTTTAAGTTGTTAACGCAAATTAGGAGCCACAAAACAATTCATACCACCAAGCAACAAAATAATATGTATTTTCAGAGCTACAAAAAATGAGATAAGTGTATTTCATTTACTAAAAGTCCCACTCCACCAAAATATTCAATGTCAAAGAATTTTACAGGACACTTCTGAACAAGCTCTTCTGCAAGGTCATCCTCAACCTTTTCCATTAAAACAACCTGAAAATATATTTAGAACCAGTATGTAACACTACTTTCTGAAATTAGAGTATATTTATTCACAAAGTTCTTAACATTTTTATATAACTTTTCTTTAGGATTGGGAAATAACTACCCTTCACATATGGAAATTTGAATAACTCGTTATTAAATTTTGGTCCATAGACTAATGAAAAATGTAGCCCTGCTTTGAGTCTCACTTTGATTCTTGACACGAGTTTTTGCTACAAGAAATTGAGACTTATGATCCTTGTTGTTTTTATTTCCTTTGTTTTCTTTTAGATCTTTCCTGCTGGCTGGAAATGACATTCTATTATATTAATATATTGATGAAGCCCTTTGTTGAAAAGACAATTATGATCTAATCATGTTTTAGTGTATATTAATTTGTCTTTATAGAATTAGCAAAGGTAACATGTAGGATTTGTAGTGGTTCATTGTTGTTTAAACTTTACATCAACTGTCTCAAAAAAATTCATTTAACCCTTGCTCAACAAATTTTTTTGTGAGCCTGTACCATTTCCCACTAAAAATTCATAGGCACTAGCCCACTGATCTTCAACATAATGACATCACATCAAATAAAGTTTCAGCTAAACACAATTTCAAGATGAGTTTTTATAACAAAAGTTGTGTTTACAAACAACAATGAAATATTACCTCAAAATGCTAAGTAAACATAAAAAGAGGACAGGAAACATACCATCCCCAATTACCCCATGGATCAACCCAAAGAAAATGAAAGAGATTATAAACATCCTCCAGTTTGTTCTATGCCAAAAATAAATTATAAGTTGTAATCACACTGTATAAAGTCCTATTGTCATTTAGATAGCACAAATATGTCACAATTCCGGATGGGAGTTCCAGCCAGGCACCAACGAAAATCATTAATGATAGCAAATATAACTTGAGATAGTTGTATTTTAGATGACTTTATGTTGTGTGCTTCATCAAGAACCACCCTAAACCAATGTATTTCAGGAAGCACACTTTATTCATGGGGGTTCTGCAAAATCAAACAAAATAAGGTTAATCTCAACACACATGAAAATGGGAAATAGTGGCTACAGAAAATGATAGGTAATAAACTCTATAATTGCCTCAAAGCACTTTGGTTTAAATCTATCGCCAAACCTCAGCATGGAATGATGATGACAACACCCCATATGTTGTTAATACAACATCATGCCCCAAAAAAACTTTCACATCCCTCAACCTGTTTTTCCCATGATCAACATAAATTGATATAGATCCAGATTATGCATGAGACTCAATTTCTTCCTGCACATAAAGAAGAAAATGCATGAAAACTTATTAATTCATCTGCAAAGGCAAGCCTCTATGATGAATGGTGCACCTAGACTCTATTCATTTAATCCATACATAGAATATAAGAATAGAAAGTTACAAGATGTCGTAGTGGTAATAAATACAATAACTTCCATTGCCTTAATAATGTCATGGGACACACTATCAGAGTCCACCCTCCCTTATGTAAATCATTTGTGGATTTTCTTAATTCAAGTTTTCTCTCATTTTCATTCAGATCTTGATTTGATTTGATAACAGACTTCATAAAAGGATTAAGAGCAATTTCATTCTTGTCACCCTTAACCTCATAGCCCGCTTTGTCGGGGTTTGCAAGTATAAGAGAAATTGTCATGACAGTCTTTCCAAGACCCATTGCATCTACTAAAATATTCAAACCAATAAAAAGGCAATGCCAAAATGAGAATGAAAACATCTCAATTAGGAAAAATCATAACGATCACACTTTATTGACAATGTAGAGGAACAAGTAGCGGCATACTCCCCCTCTTGTTATCTGCAGGGCACTAGGAAACTCAGTCATTTCCTTCCTCAAGAATGAATTTACATAGACAACACTTTCCTTCCTATCATTATCCAAAATAAGTCTGCAATACAAATTCAAATAAAAAGTGCAGGGAACATTAGTTTCATACTTAAGTAAAGCAAGAAAATTAAATCATACTCGACAGTAATTTGACAGGAATTCCAACATGGATAAAGAGTTTTTGTTTCCTTTTCCATTTCTTCCCCATTTTCCAATTTACTCATCCACCCATGTGCTTGCTTCTGATATGGATGCATATCACACAATAGAGTAGAAGGTGGATCCATTTCCTGGAATATTTAAAAATCCTCAATTTGTATATATTTAAGACAAATAAAATAAACAAGCATTTCAATAAGCATGTAAGTAGGAGCCCATAATAGATTAAGATTAGAACCTACATATGGAAACTCTTTAATAAGCTGACAAGTTTGTCCAATTTTGAATCAAAAATATCCTTTTATCCTTCATTCTCCTGCTCATTTGAACCTGTAGTTGATTTGTGACATTTTGGGGCAAAAAAAGTGGCATTGACACTCTTGAGTTGTCCTGGTTACAGCATGGAAATAAGTAGGGATTTACAATGATCTCAAGCTGGATAGGTTAGAGATCCCAGTGAGTAGTACTTATTTATACAAGCATACAGTAAATGCTTATGGTGTTTATGAAAACAAAATGACCCCAAGAAATTGTATTTATAATCATAGCATGGACATTGATAGACATTGATATCTATTTAATACTAGACAAAATAGTTTTTGAGTTGCAGACCATGGCATTTGTATAATTAGCAGGAAATGGCCATCTTGTGACCGAAAATAGAAATATGTGAACAAACTTCTGTACCTTAAAACCTAATGAACATTTGCGCATGTAAAGGTCCTCTGGAGTGAAATTAGCCTATAAAATAATTAAAACTAAAATTGTCACTTTAAAGCTTAGAAGCAACTTAAAAATACAAGAAACCAAAATAATCAAATACTTGTATTGTTCTAGGACCCTTTCTCAAATTGGTATTGTTATTTAATAGACCCTTCTGTTAAAAACTTAACATGTATGTATAAGCCCATAACAATCAACACAATAAAAAAATCATCTAGACAAAACTATGGCCCTGTAGAAAATAAATGCTTCAATTTCAAAAACGGATTAAACTTTCCTTCTGAAACGGCTCCTTTCCAAGCAATCAAAGAAATGATGGAAGAGGGTTTATGGAACTATCCTTTTCCTTACTATGTGGCTGATGATATAATGGATATTCTTTCTTTCACTACTCAACCATATATAATACTATCAAGCATCTAGCTCCTTCACAAGAATTCAAGAAGGGCATATATTGCACACTCAGGTTTGATGGAAATCAAATTCCATCGATTTCATAAAAGTAGTGAGAAGAGTAAAAGGATTTATGCTCTCACACTGCTAAAAGAACACAAATAAGATTAAGATAATGAATCTAATCCCCAATTATATCATGAATATTGAGCTTATGATGAAAGAAAAAACTAGAAGAATGAAACAAACTTGATGGTGAATTCAATGCAAAAAACAACTAAAAAACCATGAATAAAATAGAAATACAATATTTAATCAAGAAAAAAATAGAATGAAACACACTTGAAGGTCTAAACATTTCTTCCATTTTGGAGGCAGTGGAAACTCAATGTGAAGATCAATACAAATACTTGACAGTTTTAATTTCTATCCACCGATGTCGATCTCATCAGCATGTTTAGAATTGTTTAGTAGTTTGAAGCACAATTTTAATTTATATGCTACCCATGATAGAAGACCTAAATAAATGACTACAATATTTCACTGATTTCAATGATTACAAAATCGAACTCCAGAACCTCAATTGTCCTTCACCAAAAGACTTGACCAAAAATTTGTGAATTTAATAAATTTCTTATTAAATCCTAGTAGATGCAATTTGAACGTTGTATGTATGAATATATACAAAAAATATGAAGGGAATATTCCTCTTTTATTGGAGAGTATTGCATTTTCACTATGAACCGAAAACCATAGAAGACAACCATGCTATTAAGACAAGAATGTGTTGTTTCTACTTACAAAAACATGGCACAATTGATGAATAAGTTTGAAACAATACAAATATTATAAATATGGATTCAAGGAAAAACTTCTTCCAAATTAAACAAAAGAAAAATAAATTTATGCTTGAAACATACCTGAATGCAAAATCCTCCATTGATCATGAACACAAGCAAAAGTATTGATGCCACTAACCCAACCTGCTTAACTCCGGAAATAGTAGAAACATCATAAAGTTGAAGAGGAGTCAGTACATCATATATATCATATTCAACAATGATACCTATATCAATAACAACTTTATAGCCAGTACAAGAATGAAGTGCACCTTAAAAGACAAAAGACAAACAATTGACTTTATGCTTGAAAGGGATTCTCAAGAATAATGGAGAAGGATAATATTAACCCAAATTTTGACATTTTAGAACTTTGACATTGCAATAACATCACATAATAGTTTGATTTATAATTTTGAAGTCTGCAAATTTTTGAAAAGTCTATTACTACTAATAAATTCATACCTGTGTTAAAAAAATTAACATCTAGTACATGCTTTACTCCCGTAAGAGATTGAACAAGGATTGATTACAAAGAAACAGATAGGTTCAAGTAGGGTGTATTCAAGAGAACACGTATGACTATTATAGACCCATAACTATCATGTGATTATTTATACATGCCAAGTTCCATATTACTCATATGTTATAACACATCTCTAGTTCTCTTTATCATAAGCTATGAAGCCAATTTCTCTCATAGATCGTACTTACCTTAATTATGTGTATTAGTTCAACTTAGGTGTCTTCACAGGTATCATGTTTACATAACGAACACAATACTAGTTGTATTTGCACTATGTTTGTGT
>LPNX010028975.1:0-30575 GCA_001517045.1 Pseudotsuga menziesii | reverse complement strand
CAACAGATACCCTTCATCTTCAGATATGATGGTAAGGGGGCTTCTTGGTTTATTTTGTAATTCTTCTTTAAAAGTGGCAGCTTTCTCCATGTCAACAGTCAAATCAGGCTGTACCTCCTTGTCTGCAAACAATGAATATTTGACTTTAGGATCCTCTGAATCCCCTTTGAACTGACTGTCACCCTGTGCATGTTCTGAGACTTGCTCAGTCACCTCCTTGACCTTAATCTCACCCTTGCTGGTAGATGTGATTGAATGACCCAGCTTTTTAATCATCACCTTACCTTTGTCAGCTTGTCTTTTGGGTTGTTGGTCTTCTTTTTTAGGATGAATGTCAGACCAAAATAAGAAGAAATTCCAATTTCTTCCCTCATGCTGTAATACTGTAGTAATAATTAGTTTAATAAGGCCATGATGAAACAGTGACTGTGAGGTGTGATCATCTTGCTCCTTTATTTTGCTTGACATCTTCTGTAGGCTTTTCAGGAAAAAGAAAGGCAAATTCATTTTAGACACCCCTACTAAGTGCTGCAGGAGCCTGAAGTGGTATTTAAAGACAAAGGAGTACCTTCCTTCACAAGTCACATAACTTTGAAGGATTCTTAAAGGCTCAATCCACTCCTTTCTAAAGTTTTGAATGGGGATCCCTTTGATCCAGTTAGGAATAACATTAGGCAGTAAATATCTTTGAGGGTCAAATTCAAAAGGAGATTTCTTAAACCAATGTTCTCCCTCATTCTTTATTTCAGTAGCTTCTGATATCAACTCCACAGTTAACTTAAATCTCAATGCATCCATCATGATCATATCCTCCTTAAGTCCTTTGGCAAACCTGTAAGAAACCTGAGAATTAAAACCATCAATTTTCTTGAAAAAGCTCATCCACCCTGCCTACTGAAACATCTCTGCACAGTCTGGAAGTTTTTGGACCCAAGTTAGGTCTGAGGGTTCAGCTCTGTTTATCTTTCCACTTTTTCCCATAGTTTCCCTTCAACTGATAGAAAACAATCTAGTTTAATGTTCCAGAAATGCTTAGAAATTAGCTTGCTATTGTTTGAACACCTTCTCACTCTGCTAAGTATCCCTGTACAGGCTTGCAGTGTCAGTTTTAACCTGTGTCCATCATATAATTCAGTTCATGGATAAATACAGCATGAGATCAAGTTAAACATTGATGAAAGCTGTTATAAGGACCATATAGCTCTGTTCAAACTTCAAACTACACCCTCATGCACAATTTCAAACTGTTAGGGTATATGTACCAATCAAATTCCTGGTTTTAGGGTTGAGTACAAACAGTCTTCTGTGTCTTCAAACAGAAACTCCTTTCTTATGACAAACTGTTTTGTACATTTCACAATGGTAGTGCAATGTTCAGAGTACTTAAAGGCAAACGGAGAACTGTGGATATGGTACATTAAAGCTCCACTCAAATGCCTGCATTCAAAAACATCAATACAACTTCATCTGAAACCCTAATACTCCCAGTACTTCATATAAGGTCACCCATATGCTCATCAAATCAAACTGAACTGTCAGCAATAAAAGAAGGGACAAATACACCAGTCTTTGCAAAAACTTTCTGCAAGTCACAAACTGTCACCAACTCTGGTACATTTAGCCTATAGGTTCTGCAATCATTAGGGTACGATTCTTCCAGCAAAGATTTCACATATTATGAGCATTTCACATCTTTTTAAAACTACCCAAATATATTGACCAAAACAGCCTCTGTGTATAACCAGCAAAACTGTGAAATTTCTGAACACTGTCTTTTGCAATTTCTGGTGTATTAAGTTTTGAGAAAAGACCCTTCAGTCAGCTCCTTACAACACAAAGTATCATCACCAAAGTATCAAATACATAAGAGGATTGATTATATGAACTCTTCCTTCAATCAATCACCAAAATCTACAGGCTGAATGCTTTGAATTCAAGGCTTCCTGGCTGCTCTGTTCCTTCAAACTCTTTGCAATGACTCCTGGTGACTATTTCAGAGGTGGAAATTTCGTCCTACAACATAATTTATCCTCTCTTCCGAGCACATTCTTTTAACTCACCCCGCAACCATAAAAAACAAAGTTTAGAGCTATAAGGGTTTTGTAATGAGGTACCTACCAACTTCTCGAATACAGGAGATTAAGGCTTGGTTTTGATGCAGCAATAGTCTCTCCTCAAGTGCACAGGTGTCCCCAGCTCATCTCTTCGACCACAAATGCCAGAATTAAGAAGCCCTAACTTTCCTGCTAGTGCTGCGAGAGCTATCTTCCTTCACGGGGACATAATCCAATTTTGTAGCGATTTAGTTCTTCTGCATGAACTGGCTTTCCTATACAAACGCATATGGGATGAGAAGTGGACAATTTAAACCGGGATTTAATGATTTGCCCAACTAACTCCACGATTTTAGCAATTATGAACCCGTTTTTGGCTGAGTGACTGAAATCAACTGAAATGCGTGTCTAACTGCCATCACACGTGTTAAACAACCTTGAAAAAGACCATCAATCACTTTTAGCTGATACCCATGATGAAAAATCTGCAAAAATTTTGAAAAACCAAGAGGCGCGATTTTCTTGTAGCGCTTCCTTCATTAACTTTCTCGCCAGCGCTACAAGAATATTTCCTGTGCCAATTTATCGCAATTTTACAGCTTTTTGATAAATTGTCGAAGGTTCAGGGCTTTATTAGGCTGAAAGAACAAGTTAGCTTGATCTCTTAACATCTTATTAATTCAACCTTTCAATATAAACTTTCTTTATCCCTTTCAAAAATCTAAAAAGACTATTAAAAAGACAAACAAAATCTAAAGAAAATGTACTCAAAAACTATTAAAAACTAATAAATCACCAATAGACTCTCCCAAAAAGACCAAAACTGAGAAGTAATCAAACCTATGATTGAAGGTGAAATTAAAACAAACCAAAATTGAAGAAAACAAACCAAAATGGAGAGAAAAAACTACTGACATAACACACTATATAGAGTTAGCTCATAGAGGTGAAATCAAACCTGATCTAGGTAATACTACTATAAGGATAAATCGCAATGCATCCTTTCTACTTACGGTAATCATTCCACTCTAGAAGCATATACCAAATAGATTTGATATACTCCAACATGCCCCTTCAAGTCTAGAGTAAGAGTTGAAGTATGAGTGCATCTACTTGTTGAGATTCATAGCTAACAATGGGATTAACTTACTATTAATGTATAGTATCCTTATAGCTTATGCTATACTTATAAGCCAATTAGTATGATCTATGCATAATCACTTGGTACATAGAGATTATAGGTAATCACTCTTATGTATGCATTAATGTGTTAAATAATCACCTTTTTCATCATATTACTTCTATAAATAAGTAGCAACATAGATAACAGTGCACTTATATGAACTATCACCATGTTATGACACTATCTTACCTTGTTACAAATTGAATACATCATGTAAGCTACTTGATCTTACCTTGTTACAAATTGAATACATCATGTGTAAAACAATTACACACAGGGAATTTATCCTTCAAATTGGCTTATTATTAACTTAATCAAAGCTTACATTTTCTATGGATAAACTCTTATACAAAAAAAATGGCTCCCTTTAAATATATGCAATAAGCTGGAGATTATCCAAATGCAAGAAGAAGTTGAGAAATCGTGCCCAAACTATGCATGGAACATAATCCTATTTGGGTATGCGACCTCATATGGTCGTCTCAATGCCCAAGTCACATAGATGATGCTTCATTACTATTGCACAAATACCCCCCAAAAGGTGTTGTTGTTGTCCATATCATCCCAACATTGATGGTATACTACTGGTATGAGGTCCAAACTCCACTCAATGCAGCTAGGATTTCTTCTCTTAGCTTTTACATACCTCAGATTTTTCCGTTGTCTGCTCTAGGAGGACATCATAGATAGTCCTAAATTGTGCCCATAACTTCCTCACATCCAAAAAAATGGACCAAACTGAATCTATCAAAGACGAAAAATAGTCAAATGTCTAATTGGTTGTCAATCCCTTACTCTGTGAGTAGTTTTTCTTATGTGAATAGAAACAATGGTTTTCTCTTTAGCGACACACATACATAGAGGCTCAACAATTGGTTTACAGTTAGTTCCATGTTGTTGGGTTAGAGCAGAGTACCAGATCAGAGAAAAAAATCCATCCCTTATGATGGAAGGCTTTGTTAAACACTATTAGGATATTTCAATATAGGGTTCTTCCCATTCATCTCTTGTGGATCAGAGGATATAGGCCAAAATCCTAATTCACTCACTTAAAAAAATAAAAATAAATTCCTATCAATTAGTAAGATTTCGTCTTTGGAATGAAGATTTACAACCCCTATTATTCAATGAGACATTCAGGAAAGCATATATTCAAAGAGTTGATAAGGGAAAATCCAATGGAACTTCAAATTCCTTATTAGTGAGACGTAGTTTCAGGCCTCAATTCATCAAATTAAATAGCTTCAACTGAATATCAATGCAATTGAACATCTCTGTTATATTTTTCAACTCCCCAGACTCTAGATCTGGGAGTGCAAGCATGACAAATAATGCAATCAACACTATCATCAAAGTCGGAATTGTAGTTATCTTAAGACAGGCAGTTGTACGCGAGAGCCTTACCAACAATATCTTGCTGTATTTGTTAGTGGCCTTGACAAAGGCTTGAATACAGGCTTGCAATATTTGTCAGCGGCCTTGACAAAATCTTGAAGATGAGCATCCCCATATTCACCTTCTAAGGCATGTTGATTATGTGACACATGACAAATGTTAATATTAGAAATTATAAAAATTAGTAGCACTGAAAAATGTTCCAAGTACCTTTCAGAACCATATTTCTACTGGCCATCACACTGTAACCATCAACTTTTACATCTTACTTTGAAATGGATAACTATGACATCAAAACATGCTTGGAGAAATAAAATCTACCTTTGATCTTAGAGACTTCAAGGTTCGGTTTAAATCCAACAAGGGTCTAATTCCTTCCACATAGTTCTTCCAGTCGACACTCAACCTCCCTAATAAAACCGTGCTTGCCTTTATGTGCTCAACATGCAGTTTTTCCTATAGATAAATCAATAAAATAATTATTATTTGAAATTGCACCCAATACCAGAAGTATCATATATGGAGAGATCAACATACCCATTGTTTATAGCAATCTGTATTCTGAGTTAGACACCAGATAAAAATTCCAGCAACTTCATTTGTTAAAGCTTGGTTTTCTACAAAATATTTTGAAAAAACACATAAGTTAATTTAAATTTGAAGTATCTCTTACCAGGAACCTACAATTTATTTCAGAACATAACAATGCACCTAACAATGTCCAATTTTTTTGAAAACCAATAACAATTCATACTATCTTCAAACTTTAAAAGTAAATCCTTATAATGTCCTTTTTTTTTAGAACCAATAACAATTCATACTATATTCAAACTTCGAAAATAAATGCCTATGAAGGATCCAAATCAGACTCCCTGCACAAAGCATGCTCTGATTTCATAGAATCAGCACCCTTCTATATGCAGTATATATCTAGTATGCTACATACATCAAGAACGTGTCAAGTTCATGAGACTTGTTAGAGGACATGTGTTAGACTTACGCTCACTTATTGCACTAACCATTAAAGGCAGAATTTGTTGTGCTACTGGTCTTGTTTCTTTACTTCTACTAGAACCCGTCAGAGCTAACTCTTTTAAGAACACATATATTACGACAAACCTATCAGTCCCCTATATGAAGACATACACTCACAAAAATTAGAATATAATTTGAGAAAATACACCCAACAACTATATATGGAAAAATTCCAAACAGAAGTTGCAAACAAGGATTCTATGCCACACTCAAATGTGATAAGTTTCGCGGCACTATAAAAGTCCAAAAAACCAAGAGATTGGAATTAAGCCTATAGTGAGCAATACATGACACTCACCTTTGTCCTAGGTGAATCAAGTGGATAATCAGCCTGCATCAAGAGATTAAGTGCATATGGTGGAACTACTCGCTCTCCCTTTCTGATAGCACCATTTAGTAGAATTGGTCAAGCCTTGGTATTTTGTAAGATGCAGCTGAACAATCAGAAAATAAAATTACAATTAAATTGCAGAATTTTTATCTACCAAGAACATTCCATCAATACAGCTACCATAATTTGAAGTATTATTGAAGGACCAAGCCTCATTTGCAATAACCTAACATAAATTTGCATATACATCACATGAACTGACCCTAAAAATACCTCCTATGATAAGACATGAACTCGAATGATGACAACGGATTACAATTGTGACAATTGATGTTTGACACTACAAATAAGATTCGAATGAGTCAAATAATCTAATATTTGCAAGCTCAAATAAGTAGCCTACCTTTCTATCAACTGCAAATTTAGGTCTCGAGATAGTGGTGCACTTGTCTTACCAATTGCTGTTACAGCTGATTTTACCACACATGGATCACACCTTTATGGCCTTCCATGTCCCTCTGCAGACTCTTTAGACCCCATGGACCATTTTTGTACCTTTGATGTTTCCAAGATCATCCCTAAAAACATGCATTATTTTCCATACATGACTTTTAATCCCTTTCTCGCGTATATACGTGGATTTGACCCTTAAACCCGCATACATTGGGATGTGTGCAAAGGGCCAAATGATTTTGGAGTTTTTCTTGATGTGGATCGAAGTCACTTGTCTCTTGGCCTTCCATATTCCTTTAGATCACTCGGATTTGACCTCCTATTACCCCATTGAAGAGCTATATAAGGAACCCTTTGGATGCATTGAAGGAGGACCAATTGAAGAGCAAGAAAATTATAGTCCATTGTTGCCGGAGCTTATACTTGAGTCTGCATGCCTTTGTCCCTTGGAGCACTTTTTGTTCTTCCCAAGTTTTCCTTTGCTTGTGAGCTTGCTATCGAGAGATGGAGGATTGAAGTGGTGGAGGCCTAGGTGGAGGACTTAGTTTCTCTGATTTGCAGATGTGCCGACAGAGGTTGTCACTATTGTAATATCTGATTTATATCAATAGAAATATATTTTCTTGTCCAATAATGTGTATTTGAATGAGTATTGAATCCATGGATGCTTTTAAATTCTTATATGTTATTGATTATATATTCTAGAGTAGGTGTATCACAATTCTATATAACATGCTTGTCTTGTTTGCTGAGTGTTGAGATAGCAATTTATCAATACAAGCAAGAGTGGAAAAGCTCAACGGGGATCTACATCAACCATCTGGAATAAGGTATGTGTCGAGATCCTTTAGTATTAGATATTTGGTTTCTCTTGCATATAGGAAAGGATTGATTTCTGAAGTTACCCTGTCTATTGTGGTACCCCAAGCCATAGGAATTTTTCTCCATAATAGAATTGGCGACTCCACTGGGGAGTTCCTAGTCATTTTCCTTTGGGGGTTTTTATCGACATTCACTGTTCTTGAATTGCTCTGATTTCTCTGTTTCTGAGTCGGGTATGGTGGCATGTTTTCTTGGTAGTGTCTAATAGGAGTAAATTTTGTCTTAGCTTATTGGTTTACCTTCATTTTTATCTCTTTCTCTTCCTGTACGCGATTTTTTGCCTCATAGTCATGTGTACACGCGAGTTTGACTGAGATATCCATGTATATACACGGGTTTTCTACACATAGTCATGTATGCCTGAGTTTTTCCTTTTAGAGGAAGATGAATTCTTGCTGGGTGAGTTTTGATGATTACTGAGTCTCCTTGGATGCTTCTAGAGTCTGTATACACCTCTGTTTCTGTCCAAAGACACTTTTTAGGTTGAATTTCTTAAGAATGTTCTTGTCATTACATTTTTTATTTTTTGTTTTGGGATTAGTGCATTAGGTCTATTTTACCTTGGTGCTTTGCATGGGTGTTGTTTGATAGTTCTTGTAGAGTATGGGGATGGTAGAGTCATTCTTTTGCTTTATTATCTCATTTTAATTCAAAAAATACAAAAATATTTGCTTCTTTGTATCATTATGCATCATTGCATTTTGTACTTTGCATGGTACTTGCACTAGGTTTGCTTGGAAAAGTATTAATCAGGCTTTCATATAGGAATGATTGCATTTGTCATTTGAAGGAAATTTGGATTTCACGTAGTAGCATGCCCTGTTTTTCATTTGACACAATGCATTTGCATTGATTGTTAGGTGTGCATTTTACTTCCTGTTGCATCATAACACCATTGGTTGCACGATCATTTGCCATTTTGAGTAGTAAGCCAAGTAAAATCAATGCTTAATTAAAATGGATTACACAATTTTCTTTTATAGGGTACACCAACAAGATTAGGTTTTAGGGTCTTAGAATAGTTCATTGTGAGTAAATTCTCCAAGACCACTAAACAAAACATGTATGTGTCTGTCCAGGTGAGAGTGTGAATTTCCTTGGTATAATTAGTGTTTCTTAGGATCCTCCTCTTACAAGGGAGTTAAGCACGAGGCAGTGTGAGTGGTTACTGATTGGGATGACCCCTAGTCATAACTGAGTAGTACTGGTGATATTTCTAGGATTGTATTCATATATGGGGACTCTTTCTAGAGTTTCGGGCTTTGCTACCTTGCTCATACGGTCAATCCTGCCTGCGACTGTCTACCTGAGCATTGATTATATTGACGTGACCTTAGTTGCCTTACCTAGGTTATTGAGGGGGTACTTCGCAGAGGTTATTTTGCAGGTGTCCTGGCCATGTTGGGGTCGGACAACATAGTCGCTATATGCGTTTAAGCTTAGGGCCACAATAATTGGTTACAAACCTCTGCCTATTGTGTATGGGAGTCTCAAGCCTCTCCTAAGTGAGACATACCTGCTTCATTTAGGAGCTCACATATCCTACCCTTGTTTTCTTGTGATTTTGCTTTACATTATATAGTTGTATGCTCTCTGCACGCTAGTCTGCCTAGGGTTTGCATAATTAGAAGAGTATTTTTTGTTTTTTGATTCATTGTGGATTCAGGTGTGGCTCTCTTTCATTCTCGTTGTTTAGTAGAACTTTCACCTTCTACATCTCCTCCTCCTTCGGGAGAGAGAAACAGACAGTCCGGGCAGACTACCTCTCACATTGATTCACACACGATGAGAGATCCTGAGGATGATATTCCTTAGATGTATTCTCCACCTCATGAGGTTGGTGAGGAAGATCCTACTCTTGTATATGATCCTTCACATGATATACCTTCACATTCCGGTTATGATCTCTCATTCACAGGTCGTCAGTATTGGTTTCCAGTTGATGAGACTCATAATGAGCTTGTAAGCACTAGTTGTGTTAGTTATGGGATTCCTGATATCCTTGCACATGATCTAGCACATCATGCCGAGTCAGAAATTGAACTTAGCACTACACTTGAGGGCACTCATATTCCTTTGTATGCAGAGAGATTTGGGAGCACTAGTCACATTGCACCTTCCATCTCGGCGATGGAAGCTACCTCACATGCACGTCCCAGACCTAATGTTAGTAGTCATATTCGAATACCAGAACTGGGCCAAGTGGACATAGGGAAAACCACTTACGTCCCTCCACGTGTCCCTTCGTCCTCTATTCCTACCTTTTTGAATGCATTTTTGACAACCCTTCCTCCCCCTCATTCACATGGTCCTTTGGGCTGGAATGTTGCTACTAGTCATGTTCATACTACGACTGCTCACACAACAGTGTCTCAGAGTCAAGTACCTCCTGTTGTATTGGGGGGTCACATTCTTGTTTCTAGATCGTCTGATGGTCCATCGCATGGAGTTCCCCATGTTCCTATGTATGGAGCTTCTCATGGGACATCTCATGGGGCATCTTATGGAGCTTCTCATGGACAATATTATGGATCGTAGTATGGACAGAGTTTTCAACCTGATGGGTACAGGTATGAACAACCCGCTTACTCCTTGAATTATGGATTTGTAGCGCCGCATAGTCAAGGTACGCCACATTATAATGCTTCCATGCCACCCTACACGGGTCAAACATGAGGAGGATATTATGGCCATGGCCATTGTGTTTATAGTAATCATCCTTATGTGAACCAAAACTATCAAGGAGTGTGGCATAGACCTGCTCAACCTAGGCTTCCTTTCCTTGCAACATTAAATTTACCTAACTTGTCGAGACTAATGAACTTTCGAGTATCTCATGACTGTTAATGTATTTGTAACTTTGGAATGTATTAATCTATGTATCTTATGTATTGTAATTGTATGTTTATTCTAGGATGTATCTATAATGTAATTGAGTCATGTTTTCATGCCCCAATGTTTCAATCGGGAGGATCAATAATGTAAACAAGTCATGTCAAGTCATTGTGGGTAACCCTCCGATTGTCTAAGGGTTAAAGTCCCCGCAGCTCTGGGGCACTAGGGTTATTAGACTCTCCTAGTAGAGGTCATCCCTATTAGGGTTTTAGTCATGTCGAGATTAGTATAAATAGAGAGATGGACTCTCTATTTAGAACACATCACAAACACACTCAAGTGTAGCGCATAGTTGAGGAAGGAGAAGACACTGGGATAGATAAGAAGAAGGTTACTAATGTCGGGAGATCACTTACTGTTTTGGACTTTTACCATTTTGGTGCTGATTCTATCTCTGAGGAAGTTACGGGGTTTTCTCCATTTATGGTTTCCCTGAGGAAAAACACAGTGTTCATTGTCTCTTGTGTTTGATTGCTTTACTTGTTATTCTCTCAGTTAAAGATCCCAATAATGCTAGCTTAATGTTGAAAAACTAACATGGAATCATAGCTAACCTGAGAAGAAGACACTGTGCAGCTGCAGAAACTAGGGATTCCTATTTTGTGCATCTCTCTCCACATATTTTCAGCAAAATTAGGGTGGAATAACTCTCCTCCCTAGGGCACATCTTTCTGTCGAAGAAGAATCCAATTCTGAGGTTTTTCAGTTTTAGACCCGACACTGTTGCCGAAAATTAGGGCTTTTCATAGAAGAGGAATTTTTTAGTGAGCCTAGGCCTGGATTGATCTCCTCCCCAAAATCAAAGTTAGGTATAAATTTCAAGGAATTTGGGTGGAAAGATCTCCAAAAAAGAAAAACCCTAATTTGCTCCTAATCCAGTACTGCGAGATTTCAGCTCCAAATCCAAATCTGACATCTTGACTTGGTAAGATCTAAATCTCTTGTATTTCCATTTGAGGTTCTCAGTTTAATATGTCTCATCATACCAAGCTTGATGAAAAGCTTGAGGGAGCTAATAACTTCCGAGCCTGGAATTATAGGATCTCCCTAGTCCTGGAAGAAAATGAGTTGGACTCCTACATCCATGAGGAGGTTCCAGTTCCAGAGGGATATGAGGCTAAGGCCTTACATAAGAAGAAGATGGTTATGTCAAAGAGGATCATTTCTGATTCTATCAAGGATCACCTTATCCCACAGGTGTCCTCTCTCAAGACACCTAAATCTATGTTTGATGCCCTAACCAAACTATTTAAAGGGAAGAACATAAACCGAAAGATGACTCTAAGGAATCAACTGAAGAATGTGAAGATTCAGAATGCAGAGACCATCTATTCTTACTTCACAAGAGTTTCTTAAATCAAGGAACAATTAGAATCTGTAGATGAAGATATGGAGAATGCAGAAAATTGTGATGACAACACTGAATGGCCTTCCTAGGTCATGGGATTCATTCATCCAAGGAATCTATGCCAGAAAGAGGTTAGTCAAATTCAGTAGACTATGGGAAGAATGTTCTCAAGAAGAAGCATGGATAACAGCTCAAGAAGAGAATATGGGAAGTGAAGATCAAGCTCTCACAGTTCACTCCAAGAAAGGTAAAAGAAGAGCTCATCACTCCAAAGGTAAGAATCTTCATCATAGAGATAACAGTAGAAAGGACCTATCTAAAATAATATGTTATACATGTGATGAAAGAGGACACTTTGCAAAAGACTGTCCTAAGAACAAGGTTCACTCTCATAAGAAGAAGGGAAACAAAATAAGACATCTTGCTCATGCTGTAGAGGATGATGAACCATCCAAGAAAAGAACCAGATATGAAAGTGAAGATTCTTCAAGCGAGGATGAATATGTTTTGATCTCTTCTCTCACAGGTAACATTACTCATGGAAGTGATTATTGGCTTATAGACAGCGGGGCTTCCAAACATATGTCTGGATTCAAGGAATCCTTTGTGAGACTGTCAGAACATGAATCACCTCACAAGGTGAAGCTAGGAGATGACTACCAATATCCAATAAAAGGTAGTGGGGAATCTTCCTATAAACTAGACTCTAGAAAGTCTCTAACAGTGAAGGAAGTATTGTTTGTGCCAGGACTCAAGAAGAACCTCCTCTCCATATCTGCACTAGATACAAAAGGAATGAGGGTTGCATTCATAGATGGTCAAGTCATCATGTGGCCAAGAGGAAAAACTTTTGAGGATGCAGTGGTGATTGGAGAACAAGAAGGAGGATTGTACAAATTAAAGGGCCATCCAAAACAAGCATTGGTCCATGACACAGTAGAGCCAAGTGAACTTTGGCATACAAGGCTTTCACATGTGCATTACAGAGCACTGCCAAATGCAAGCAAAGATGTTGAAGGTCTCCCAAAATTCCAAGCAAAACATGATGGGGTATGCAAAGGTAGTGCAAAAGGAAAGAATACAAAGAAGACATTTCCTAGCAGTGAAAGCAAAGCCAAAGGAATCCTAGAAATCATCCACTATGATGTATGTGGTCCTATGTCATCAAGCTCACTAAGCGGGTATGCATATTATGTTTCTTTTATTGATGATTTTTCTAGGAAGACATGGGTTTACTTCATGAAGAACAAAGATGAAGTATTCAGCAAATTCAAGGAATTCAAAGCCTTGATCAAGAATCACACTGAAAAGAAGATCAAGACTTTTCGATTAGAAAATGGTAGAGAATTCACTTCGAATGAATTCAAAGAGCTATGCAAAGAATCAGGGATTAAGAGGGAGTTTTCCACTCCTTATAATCCACAACATAATGGGATTGCGGAATGGAAGAACATAACTATCATGGAAGCTGCAAGAGCTATGCTTCATGATCAAGATCTTCCTATGCATCTTTGGGCTGAAGCTGCCAGAATAGCGGTGTATGTACGGAACTGTACTCCACATAAAGTACTCGAGAACAAGAATCCTGAAGAAGTCTTCTTTAGAAAGAAACCAGAAGTCAGCCATCTCAGAATATTCAGCTGTCCTGTGTACATCATACATTCCAAAAGAGAAGAGAACAAAATTAGATCCTTCAGGAAAGAAGGGTATATTTGTGGGATACTTTGAAAGCTCGAAGGCTTACAAGATATATTTCCTAGGATACAAGAAGATTGACATCAGTAGGGATGTGACATTTGATGAAGACACAACTTACAACAAATCCATAACAAGACCTGCTAAACAACCTAAAGAATCAGAAGCACCCAAAATTGATGATACAACCACAAATGAAGAAACTCAAGAAGAAGATCGAGATTTTGAAGAACCACAAATACCTGTAGATCCACCTCTGGAGAAGAATCCTCATAAGGGGAAACCTACTTGGGTACGATAACTTATCCAAGGTGTAGAAAGATATGGGGCTCCAGAAGAGAATCACAGAGAAAGAAAGAGGACCAGATCCTACTCCGGGTATGTAGCTTTACTATGTGATTTTATTGATAAAGAACCTTCCAGTTATGAAGAAGCGGCAGAACAAAAAGAATGGAAGGATGCTATGATCGAAGAATATCAATCGATCATGAAGAATGATGTTTGGGATGTTGTTCCAAGACTAGAAGGGAAGTCAGTTGTAACTTCCAAATGGATATACAAGATCAAACATGCTGTAGACGGAAGCATTGAAAAATATAAGGTGAGATTTGTGGCTCATGGTTTCTCTCAGAAAGAAGGAATAGATTATGAAGAAACCTTTGCTCCTATAGATAGATACACTTCCATTAGATTGGTACTTGTTTTGGCTGCAGTGATAAAATGGAAGATACACCTAATGGATGTCAAGACTGCTTTCTTGAATGTTGTAGTGGAAGAGGAAGTGTATGTAGAGTAGTCACTTGGTTTTGAGACTCATGACAAGGATTCTCATGTGTGCAGATTGAATAAAGCCCCGTATGGTTTGAAACAGGCACCCAGGACCTGGTACGACAGAATTGACAGCTTTCTATCCAATTTGGGCTTTACCAAGAGTAAAGCAGATTCCAACCTTTACTACAAGGTTGAAGATGGCAACCCAGTGATGCTTCTACTATATGTAGATGATCTATTTGTGACAGGTATGGATGGGTTGATTGCTGATATGAAGAGAAAGCTTGCTACCGATTTTGAAATGAAGGACTTGGGGATGATGCATTATTTCCTAGGTATGGAGGTGTGGTAGAGTGCAGATGGAATCTTCCTTGGACAAGGGAAGTATGCAATAGAGATTTTGAAGAGGTTTGGGATGATGGAATGCAAGGCTATGGCCACACCTATGGCATCGAACCTAAAGCTATTGAATGATGCTTCATCAGAGTCATTTGATGCTACGATGTATCATCAGATGATTGGGTCCTTAATATACCTAATGAACACGAGACCAGATATTTGCTTTGCTGTGAACACCTTGAGCCAATTCTTGACAGATCCGAGACATGTTCACTTGATTGCTGCAAATCATATTGTGAGGTACCTGAAGGGTACAGTTGATTATGGGATCAAGTACGATGTGAATCAGAAGATTAACCTGGAAGCTTATGTTGATTCAGATTGGGTAGGCAGTGCCATTGATAGGAAGAGCACTTGAGGGTGTTGCTTCAGTATGGCATCAAGTGTGATCTCTTAGTTTAGCAGGAAACAATCCTATGTGGCACTGAGTACAAATAAAGCAGAGTATGTCGTAGCTTGTTCGGCTAGTTGTGAGGTAGTATGGCTGAGGAAGCTACTGTTTGATTTATTTGGTCTCTAGTTGAATGCTACTTGTATACATACTGACAACCAGAGTTGCGTGAAGTTGTCAGAGAATCCAGTGTTCCATGACAAGTCGAAGCATATCAAGATTAAGTATCACTATATCAGGGATATGGTGCAGAGGGGAGCAGTGAAGCTCCAGTATGTTGTGACGGAGGAACAGATAGCTAATGTATTGATGAAGCCATTGGCTAGGCTGAAGTTCAAGTACTTTAGGGAGAAGCTTGGTGTTCTCTAGATCGAGGTTTCCTCCAAGAGAAAGTGATGAGACCCGTAGCCATTCTGACATGGTGAGAGGATTGGTTCCTTCCATGGTCAGATGTAAGGGCTGAGCCATTCTGTCATGATGAGAGGATTGGTTCCTTCCATGTCAGATATGAGTGCTGGCCATTCTTTTGAGTAGGATAGATGTAAGGGAAACTACCATTCTGGGAATGGAGGTACCTGGTTAGTTACCAAGAAAACTTAGTCTAGGACTGAGAAGCCATTTTGATGTGATAGAGTGGTGTGTTCCCACTTGATTAGATGTAATGGATGAACCCTTCCGTCATGGCTAAAGGATTACGTTCCTTCCATGTCATATGTGAGTGTTGGCCATTCCGATAAGTAGGTCGGATGTAAGGGCAAATTCCATTCTCTAGGAGAATGGAGGCACCTAGTCAGTTACCAGGTAGCACAATCGAGGGCTGGGGGCCATTCTGATATGACTATAGGATTGGTTCCTACAATATCAGATATGAGTGCAAGCCCTTCCATCATTGTGGTAGGATGTGTTCTAGCCTGGATGGATGTAAGTGCAAATCCCTTTCATCATTGTGGTAGGATGTGTTCCAGCTTGGATGAATGTAAGTGCAGAGATATTCCATCATTGTGGTAGGATGTGTTCCAGCCTGGATGGAAGTCTTTCATCATTGTGGTAGGATGTGTTCCAGCCTGGATGAAAGTGTGGAAATATTCCATCATTGTGGTAGGATGTGTTCCATCCTGGATGGAAGTGCACAACTCTTCCATCATTGTGGTAGGATGTGTTCCTGCCTGGATGGATGTGAGTGTTGTGCCTTTCTGACGAGTAGGTCAGATATAAGTGCTGAAGAGACCAACATGGAGGCTAGTCCTACAACCAGCATGAAAAAGGGTTGGCTCTGTAGAACTTCCTGTGACAAGAAGAATCATGAGATAGCACCCATGATGATCTAGATCGAGTGATGATCCAGATCCAGTGAAGATGATCCAGCCGTGATGAATGAAGATGACTTGAAGATGAATATGACTTGAATAATAATAAGACTTGAAGATGTATATGACGAGAGAAGAAGACTAGTGCTGAAAATTGTGTCAAAAGAATACCTTCCTAGTTAAGAGGGAGTGTTGATGTATTTGTAACTTCGGAATGTATTCATCTATGTATCTTATGTATTGTAACCCGATGTTTATTTCGGGATGTATCTATAATGTAATTGAGTCATGTTGTCATGCCCTGATGTTTCGATCAGGAGAATCAATAATGTAAACAAGTCATGTCAAGTCATTGTTGGTAACCCTCCGATTGTCTAAGGGTTAAAGTCCCCACAGCTCTGGGGTACTAGGGTTATTAGACTCTCATAGTAGAGGTCAGCCCTAGTAGGGTTTTAGTGATGTCGAGATTAGTATAAATAGAGAGTTGGACTCTCTATTTAGAACACATCACAAACACACTCAAGTGTAGCACATAGTTGAGGAAGGATAAGACACTGGGGATAGATAAGAAGAAGGTTACTACTGTCGGGAGATCACTTACTGTTTTGGGATTTTACCATTTTGGTGTTGATTCTATCTCTGAGGAAGTTGCAGGGTTTTCTCCATTTATGGTTTCCCCGATGAAAAACAGTGTGTTCATTGTCTCTTGTGTTTGATTGGTGTACTTGTTATTCTCTCAGTTAAAGATCCTAATAATGCTAGCTTAATGTTGAAAAAATAACAATGACCCAGCTTGGCTGGCAGTCCCTAACAAAATTCCCTTGGTCATTCCTGAATTTGAGGAAAAACCAGGAGAAGACCCTAGTGAACATGTCACTAACTTTCACCTTTGGTTCTCTTCCAATTCCTTACATGATGATTCGATCCGTTTAAGGCTATTTCAACACACCCTCACTAGGCCTGCAACGAAATGGTACATAGAGTTACCGAGGGGGGAATTCATTTTGTTCGAGGGGGGAATTCATTTAATGGGAAGATTGTTACAATTGATCAACATCATTCAAAAATCCGAGTGTTACTGCATCATCGAGAACCTCTATCCCAATTATCGATCATTCTCAGCCGGTAACTGGGACTGTGGGTGTTGGCATGTATCCATCCCTGATGGGGAATTTTAGTTGTCTTGTACCCATCCTTATGATTGGATCTAGTTTCTATGGGGCTTCATCTTTATTGAATTTGGTGTCTTTTCTCACTACCAATATGGAAGATCCTTGGATTCTTCCTACACCGAATCCTTCCAATGGACCTATCGAAATGGACGTGTCATTGCCTACAACAATGATAGCATATTAATCGAATCTTGAATGTGTTCCAGAGCCTAGTCCTTCCTCATCATGGATAGAGGAGGAGGACCTATATGTGCTGCCTGCATGGGCAGTTGAGTCTTCTCACACACATGATTTCCTTGATAGTGTTTTTCCATCAGATGAAGCTATTGTTGAGGCCATGTATGGGGTTGAGCCACCTTGGGAAGAGTTACATCATAGATCCTATTTTCTCCCCGAGCTTGACCATTTGGAGCATGAGGACTTTAGGGAGATTCTTAGTGAGAGGATTGGTAGTCCTGTGGTTCCATTGAGCTCTCCTGGTTTGATGGCTGATGGAAACATGGCAAATATATCACCTACGATTCCTATCAATATCTCTAGCGATCCTGGCATGATTGAGAATGTCTATATTGGGGCAGAATGTTCCCATGCTGAGATTCTGGAGTATATCGAGCTGTTCAAAGGGTTTCATGATATCTTTGCTTGGTCATACAAGGAAATGCCAGGTATCGACCCTTGTATTGTCGAACATGAAATTAAGACCTATCCGAATGCGAATCTTGTTCGACAACGTTTGCATGCGATGAATCCTAGAAAAGCACCCGCAATTAAGGCTAAGATAGAAAAGTTGTTAAACGTTAGTTTTATCTATCCCGTTCCCTTGACGGAGTGGGTTTCAAACCTCGTTCCAGTTGATAAGAAATAGGGAATGATTTGTATATGCACTGATTTCCGTGACTTAAATTGTGTCTGTCCTAAGGATAATTTTCCCACACCAATTATTGATCAAATTCTGGATGAGTGTTAGGAAGCGAGGTATTTTCCGTTATGGACAGCTTTTCCGAATACAATCAGATTCAGATCAAACCCAGGGATCAACACAAAACTGCACTTATTTTTCCTTGGGGTACATTTGCATATTGGAAGACACCTTTCGGTCTTAAAATCACTGAAGCCACATTTCAGTGAGCTATGACCTTGATCTTCCATGATCTCAAATATATTATTGAAGTCTTTTTGGATGACCTTGCTGCTCATTCTCGTCTAAGAATGCGTCATCCCTACCATTTGAGATTAGTGTTCGAAAGATACCATCACTACTTGGTTAGGTTAAATCCTCATAAGTGCATCTTTTGCATGAAGTCTGGTTGCTTGTTAGGGTTCATTGTCTCCAAGGAGGGTATAAGAGTCGATCCCTTAAAGGTTGAGGCAATACTTCAATTGTCTCCCCCGAGAAATATTAGACATCTTCAATGTTTGCAAGGCATGGCAAATTTCTTGCGGAGATTCGTAGTTAGCTTTGCCAATTTGACTAAAGGATTTATGTGTCTTTTGAACATGGACACTACCTTTTGTTGGGATGAGCGATCCCAGGAGTCCTTTGATGCACTTAAGCGAGCCTTAGCATCGGCCCCCATGATTAGTCCACCCGACTATAGCCATGAATTTTTGCTTTATGTGATTGCATCCATGGAGACGATTGGTATGGTTTTGGTTCAGGAGGATGAGGAGCTCCACGAGCATGTCATATATTATTTTAGCCAAAACCTTGTGGATGCAGAGATCCATTATTCCCATGTGGAGAAACTTTCCTTAGCTACTGTTCATGCGGTTCAGAGATTGAGACACTACATTCTCCTTCGCCAAACCTTGGTAATAGCCCATGTCAATCCGTTTCAGTTCGTCCTCACTAGAAGGATGATTGGGGGAAAGTATAATAAGTGGATTGTCATTTTGCAAGAATTCGATCTCGAATTTGTTTCGGCAAAATCGAAGAAATCGTTGATTTTTGCGGAGCTTATTTCTGATTTCCCAAGCGAGGAGGAGGAAGAAGTTTGTGAGGATACATTTGTCGATGAACACATTTTCCTGATCTCAACTTTGGATCCATGGTATGGGGATACCATCATATATTTACAAACATTAAAGGTTCCTACTCACCTTTCATGAGATGAACGACGACGATTACGTCATGTGTCCAAGAACTACCTTATAGTGGATAACACTTTGTACCATCGTGGGGTAGATTCCATTTTACGTCATTGTTTAACTCATGAGGAGGTTGAACTTGTACTAAATGATTGCCATAGAGGGGCCTGTGGTGGTCATTTATCTGGGATTTCTATAGCCCAAAATATCTTGAGAGTGGGTTATTTCTGCTCATCAATCTTTAAAGATTGTGTCAATGCGATCAAGAAGTGCCACCCTTGCCAGGTGTTTGCACGCAATATGTGCTCACATCCTGCCCCGTTACATCCAATTATCACCGCTGGTCCCTTCACCAAGTGGGGACTTGATTTCATGGATTGGAACCCAGCTTCAGCTAGGGGGCATCATCATATTATAGTGGTTGTTGACTATTTCACGAAATGGGCTGAGGTTATGCCCACGGTTAAATCCAACGGTGAGACAGCCGCACATTTCGCATTCAACCAAATCATTACTTGGTTCGGTATTCCGAAAGATCTTGTCACTGACCATGGTAGGCACTTTCAGAATCAAATGATGGAAGAGTTGGCCTCAAAGCTAGGGTATAAGCAGGAGCATTCCTCTTCTTATTACCCTCAAGCGAATGGACAGGTTGAAGCAGTGAACAAATCACTTAAGTCCATTCTCCAACGAACCATCGCACAAAGCAAAATGAATTGGCATATCATGTTATATATTTCTTTGTGGGCTTATAGGACCGCGGTTAAGACTAGCACCATTTTTTTTCCATATCAGCTTGTACATGGAGTGGAGTCTATCTTGCCAATTGAATGCGAAATCCCTTGATTGAAGCTAGCCATAGAACTTTTACTAGACACTTCTGCATTGGAGGAACGTTTGGTCCACTTAGAGTAGCTTGATGAGCAGTGATGAGATGCCTTAGTGGCTCTAGAAGTAAATAAGCATCGCGCTAAGGTCCAATATGATAAGTCTATCTGTCCGAGGAGGTTTAGTGAAGGTGATTTGGTCCTTTTATGGGATCAAGCTAAAGAACCCTTGGGGGAAGGAATGTTTAATCCCATGTGGCATGTTCCTTACGTTGTCAAACCTGTGTTAGAGAAGGGTGCCTATGAGCTAGTGGATTATGAAGGGACAGCCTTGGCAGAGTCTAGAAATGGGGTCTATCTTAAAAAATACTATGCATGATCTTTAGCCAAGGCTGATTGTTGTATATTATTGTACATTTGTTTGCATAGTTAGGTTTTCTTATGGTGATCAGGTTTGTTGATTGGATTTCATTTCTCATGACAGATGTCAATGGAGTCTTTCACTTACATAGGATTTGCTGATGGTGCTAGCCGCCACACTCAGCACTCAGCTTCTACTTCTTAGGTGATTTATACTCCTACGGGTCAGGTCTTATCCTCAAGAGGCGTATGTTTACGGCCTTCTTCGAATAATGTTGCAGAGTATAGTGCCGTTATCGAGCTATTATGGGATGCCATTTCACATGGTATTCTCTCTCTTGAGGTATGTCTTGATTCACAGTTAGTAGTGTCACAGCTTAATGGCTTGTATCATGTTAGGGATCCAACATTATTATGAAGATTCTTATGTGTGAGATTGTTAGAACAAAAATTTGACAACATAACATACATAAATGTTCCAAGAATTTATAATCAAGTTGCTGACTCATATTCTAACTATGTGTTAGATTGGCATTTGTTTCATAGACCATAAGCACATCACAAACATACATTTTTACACATGTAAATAAATAAAATCAATCATCATAAAAAAATTTCATTAAAACATCCAAAAAGTGACGTCATAATAAAAAATGGGGCTTCCGATCCACCAAAATATAATACACGGTAGTACAAAAATGAATCACTCTCAGGTCTCTAAGCCTGTGGAGGAGGAGGGAGGTTCTGATCATGGAAGAACACCACGGCTCTAGCTAGTTGTTGGAATAACCGAACCCATGCTCTTGGTACTCGAACCACCTGACGCTGCATGGCCTTAGGAAAGGTCTCAACTTGCGCCATGGGTACCCGATGTGTCAATCGTACAAAGTTTGTGTGGATGCTTTGGAGCGTCCGCTCCGCATCCACACCCATGATGTCATCTTCTCTTCCCCTCCGCCTATGACGAGGGAATCCATCAAGCCACCATGGTCCAACATCTGTATACATATGACATAGTGTCACTATGTGTCATCACACAAAAACATGTCTTTTGATTCCATATATCAAAAAACACAAAAGAATTAAATAATTCAAAAAAATTTAAAAAGAGGGTTGGGATTCATTACCAATATCACCGTATGCTTCTCCTGGTGGTAGGGGCATGTTGGGATCTCCATGGAAATCTATCCCCGCATAGGGGTGATCATCGATGGCAACTATCTTTCACCGCTACCATGGAAAGAAATCAGCTGGGTAGGGGTTTTACACCCTACCTCCGCCCAGTATGCACATAGCATCTTCCCAATGTCATTGGGCCAGATTTCGAACCCCGTGAGGAGGAACGTCAACTCTAGGGCTTAGCCCTAGAACACTCTAAAAAAAGAACATGCTCAGTACACTGCTGAAACCAAAGTTTCATACCCTACCCATCTTGCAGTCACTGAGATGTTGCTTCATGTTGCTCAACAGTGCAGTGCTCCAGTCATAAACTATAGGTCTCATGCACTCCACTACATAGAACATCAATGGTCGCGAGGCCTGGTGGAGTGATACTAAACCGACTACCCTACTGAGTGCCAATAGTATGGCTTTCAGCCCTAGCACATGAATGGATTTTTTTAGGATTTGACTCCCAACCTTTTCGTGCCTGGAAAACAATACACAACAATGTACTCATCAATGGTGAGGCCACCTCCAGGCCCGCGAGAGCATAGATTCACCACCACTCCCCGTCGGAACAATCCAGTAATGAAATATATGTCCTCCACCTCTATAGTGAGGGACATCCCGTCGATCTGAAAGGACTCTGAGTTAGGATCCCAGTAGTCTACTAGCATTTGCAGCAGTCTTGGTTTGGCCCTCAGGCTATGAAGACACTAAAAATTATATAGCCAACATGCATGGAGAGCTTGTTGAGCCATTAGATCACCCCGTACAGCCTTTCTACATCCCCATGTTCTCTCTCCCTCCATTCTAGAACCATCCTACACATTAGAATTGAGTTTTGGTCAATATTTTCCTTAAAAAACCATAAGCGTGGCCGCATACATGACTGTTTGCAAAACAGCCGCGTATGTACGTGGGTTTGGGTGTTTTTTCTACGTATAGCCATCCCTATACGTGGAAAATGCCCGGATTTCTGCATGGGATGAAACGACCAACTTAGACTAGCCTAGAAATTAAAATTTGACCATGGAAATTAATAAAATTTGCATGAAAATGGAAGAGCAGAGCATGAGAAGTTACCTAGAAAAAATGGTGTCGAATTTCGCCGGACGAAACTCTCGGAATTCGCGTTTGACGTTCTGAGCTCAATTGGGTTAAAATTTCAAATGATATGTAATTTTTTAATTTTTTACTATATATAGAAAAAATTTGAAAATTTTGAAATTTTTTACCACCTTTCTATAGTTTGGGACCGTTTCTGACTATTTTGGACCGTTTTGGACTAATCTGATGATGTAGGAGACCACTTTGAGTGTCGTTTCGACCATTGCTTTGACCCGTTTGTGCCGATTTCAGGTATTATGTCTAAAGTAGCATATAGGTTAGATTTCACATCCATGTGTATTTTGCATGACCTTATGACCATTTCATTATAACAATGCCTCCTGTGTCGCAGAGATGTCCCATTTCTGTATATCAATTCTATGTTACCTACATTCAGTCACCATTCACCTTTATGCTTTGATTCGAAGGAAGTTGAAGCCTGATTCAGCCATTCCTCAGTTATCTTGACTTTGCATGTCAGCCATTCCCGGTACCGTTACTGGTTCGTGCACATTATGATAGAATCCTTCCACATTATACAGCTTTGATGAGTATGTCATGTTGGATGATGGGGGATGCCTTAATTCCCTCCTTCTAGCGGATTTCATCCCATCGACTTCAGATCATTTATTCTTGGGTAGGAATCTAGAGTCATTTTTTAGTGCCTTGAGACTTGTAGTCATCAGTAGTAGGTTCTCTCACCATGGAAAGTTTTTTGGGAATACATCAATGTCCCCTGATCGATGGATTCTCTCAAGTGTTCGACCTCAACACATTTATTCATACTTTCTATTTTGCACTCTAGTACCTTGATTCCCATTTGCATTATTGGTGGGTGATCTCACGTCTATTAATGTTATACATCAATGACCGGTAATCAGACGATGGACTACTATGTTCGACCTCGACACCTCTATTCACATAGTAGGACATGTACTCGTAGCGGATTGTGTAGAAGACCTTCCAGATTAGTGGCATCTCATATATGCTACCTCCTTGATCATGCCAGTGTTCATGAGATTACAACACTCATGACTTGATTCCAGTATATGTCAGATATTTCCATCCATTATGGAGATCTTTATCCATTATATATCTTTAGCCTTTATGGAGATCATGATCCTTTGTATAGCTTCATCATAGAAATTCTGATCTATCTATATTGTACGTGGTGATGACCACATATGTCATATTTTGTATCATGCCTATTCATGGCCATTGTACTCTTATGTATCCGGGACTGCTATGTCTACTTCCAGTTATGTACAAATTTTGATCATTGTATTGTACTTATTGGATGGCTAGTTCTTCCACTGGGTTCTTCATCACTCCATTTCTGGGATGGACTTATAATGTATTTCGGCTATCGTATGACCCCTCTGACCTCACACATTAGGGGGCATCTGTTATAGCTGATTTTTAGCACACATGGTGGATCACACCTTTATGGCCTTCCCTATCCCTCTGCAGACTCTTTAGACCCCATGGACCATTTTTGTACCTTTGATGTTTCCAATATCATCCCTAAAAACATGCATTATTTTCCATATGTGACTTTTAATCCCTTTCTCGCGTATATACATGGATTTGACCATTAAACCCGCATACATCAGGATGTGTGCAAAAGGCCGAATGATTTTGGAGTTTTCCTTGATGTGGATCCGAGTCACTTGTCTCTTGGCCTTCCATATGCCTTGAGATCGCTCAGATTTGACCTTCCATTACCCCATTAAAGAGCTATATAAGGAACCCTTTGGATACATTGAAGGAGGAGGAATTGAAGAGCAAGAAAATTATAGTCCATTGCTGGCGGAGCTTATACTTGAGTCTTCCTCCCTTTGTCCCTTGGAGCACTTTGTGTTCTTCCCAAGCTTGACTTTGCTTGTGAGCTTGCTATCGAGAGATGGAGGATTGAAATGGTGGAGGCCCAGGTGGAGGACTCAGCTTTTTCGATTCGTAGATGTGCCGACAGAGGTTGTCACTATTGTAATCTCTGATTTATATCAATAGAAATATCTTTTCCTGTCCAATAATGTGTATTTAAATGAGTATTGAATCCATGGATGCCTTTAAATTCTTATAAGTTATTTATTATATATGCTAGAGTAGGTATAACACAATTCTATATAGAATGCTTGTCTTGTTTGCTGAGAGTTGAGATAGCAATTTATCAATACAAGCGAGAGTGGAAAAGCTCAACAGGGATCTACATCAACCGTCCAGAATAAGGTATGTGTCAAGATCCTTTAGTGTTAGATATTTGGTTCTCTTGCATATAGGAAAGGATTGATTTCTGAAGTCACCCTGTCTGTTGTGGTACCCCAAGCCATAGGAATTTTTCTCCATAACAACTGCCAATGGCAGAAATTTTGCACCCATAAAGAAGTTCCAATTACCAGTTCATCCTGGCATGCCTGGAAAATAAAAATTATAACCAAAAAGTGTTATTGACCCTAACCAATTTATTCTCACTGGTAGAGAGAGAATATATGTATGAACTAAACTGACCAAGAAATATCATCGATCCTAACCTGTGCAATAGGCTACACAATTATAGGAAATCTATCCTGACCCTAAAATTTTGATTTAGTCTTTATCATTGGTGAAAGTTGTAGCAAGATGTCAGGTCTCCTCCTCAACACCATTGGTAAGACCAAAAATAATGCCACTAATAATTGCTTCAATAGCTAAACTTGTTTGGTAGGGATAGGACCCAAATTCCCTATAGATATGGCCCCTAAAATCAGCCAACAAACACTTCAATATTGCCATCGCAGCCTCTAAAGCTGCTTGAACCTGTAATCTCCTTATCAACTGCTCATTAACAGAGGTGAGATGTAAAACCTCCTCCTTCAGGGAGGCCATGTGAGCCTTGTTATTTTCCCTGTATTTTCTAACTGACCACTTTTTTTGGCTTGGAAGAGCTCTTTTGTGGAGACTTGGCAGTGTCCACAGACTTCTCACCATCGGGGGCAACAAGGATTTTAGTGTGCGTGGGAAGCATGTGTGAGTGTGTGTGTTATCTGACCGAGGAGGATTGTAGGTGTGGGTATGGGTGTGGGCATGAGTGCATGCATGAGTAGTTTTCCTTAGAATATCCTAGAAAAAGGTCTCCATGGAGAATCCATTACCAAGATATTTTAACATATTTCTGCTAAAATTAATGTCCCCGCCATCCACGCCAGCCATTTTCCAAGCCCTTAACTTCAAATTTTTTTATAACAAACCATCCATTTTATCAGCCATTGTCTTCAATATTTTTCTATAACAAACCAAATTATTTTCTATCAGAGAACTATCAAGCTAAACTTAGTTTCCCTATGCAATCTGCTAAGAAATTTCTGTCAACCAAATCTAAATTTTCATTTTCATTTCCTACCAAAAAGATGTCAAACCCTCACTGTAACCCTAACCATGACACTAAGGAGAAATACTTCTATAGACTCCCATCGCATGACCTACAGATAATCATTTTCCATCTAATTTTATCCCTCCAATGTAATGACCAGATAACATAGCTTAACAATGGAAGATGTGCCCAATGCCCCAAAATAATAGTCAAGCAATAAGGAAAAGATAAAGACTTTAAAATCATCTAACCTAGCAGAAGTCAGCCAAACCACAAACCCTAATGACCCATTCCCACAGTATTTTACACACATCCAACCACAAAAAAATTCGTCGGAGTCTGTTTCATAATTCTTCCCAAGCCATTCCAAACCCCTTATAATCCCACATTATTTTCACAAATAATGTTCATTCAAAATGAGAGAATCTCGAAATCAATTGTAAATTCAAATAATGCAAATTTAATATATGTTTTCATCTAGGAATAGTTTTCTAGGGCGCAATAACGTCAACAAAAGGTACATTTCTAGATCTTTTAAACATTTTCCAGGAGAGAATTATGAATGAATGTATTGAAAGGGAATTTGAGAAATAGGTACCGTGTTTGAGAATTTTGAGAAGAGAAAGTGAAGAAATGTAGACCTGCGTAGATGAATTAGGCCCATTGGAAGTGGGAAGTCCCATGTCGCTTGCCTCTCAAAATATCCTTTGCAATGTTTCTATGGTTGCTTCTACTTCGTCTTACACTACCCCTCATAACCCATCAATTTCCTCAAGTTAACGCAAAATATTTGGCACCAATGGTCTTCTTGGATAGGTTATTTGGCGCCAACGCCCTGGTTGAGTAGTCATATGTGAAATTTGAGGATGAAATTTCCATAAATTTAGGAAAATAAGCCATGAATGTTGTCAAAGAGGTGGGTCTAGAGATGCACTTGCATATAGTTTTTTGTTTTAGAAATTATGTTTTCATATATGTGTTTTATTATTATTATTATAATTTATATATGTTGTTAATTTGTTTTATTTTCATTATTATAATTTATATATTTTGTTAATTTTATTATTATTATTATAATTTATATATTTTGTTAATTTGTGTTTTATATCAATATAACATTTGTTTTATTATCATATAATATTTTTTTTAATGTCATTTTTGTTATAGTAGTATATATAATAAACTTGGATCGAGGACGTTGGAGAAGAGTTGTGCACATCATGAATCAGGTGGGTGGTGACACTAGATCCAAAATTTATCTGGACACCAATGTAGAAAGGATATTTACCTTGATAGTGATAAGGAGAATCCATCACTGCATTATATGTATCATATTATGCAAGGTCAGGCCTGTAAGAGGAGGAATCTAAATATTCACCTAAAAATCCGATATGGGGCCTCTACCTTTACCACATATGGATCTGAGCTAGCTGGTTCTGGGTTGAAACCCCACTTTATAATTGAGTCTTTGATTGGTTAAAATATTGTTCTTGGTGCTTCCATCGGTTCAATTAATGGGTCAACTGCTAGGACGTTTAAAGGAACCGAGCCTGGTGAAGCTACGTCGATTGGTGTAGCTAGTTCAACAATCACATATCATGATAGCTATATTGAAGTTAGAAAAGCACTTGATCAGTATGGGACTAGGGAATATCACATTGAAGGATCCACGACTAGCTAAGATGCTTCTAGGTATTGATATGGTACTAGTTCTATGTCCTAATTCGTAATAGTCAGAACCTAATTTTCCTTTGGCACTTAACTGTTTGCTTCAATGGTGCAGGAGGGATAAAGATGGTCAAGAGCAATTTTGTGCAATTGATTTGTTGGATATTTGAAGATCGAGGTGCATGGTAGCATTACAAAAAACAAATTTTCCAACATATATATCATCTAGGATTTATGATCCCAATATTATATCTAGTAAGCAATATGAACGTCTAAAGCACATCATCTACAATAATCCACAAAACACTAACACTATCCTAACCACTTGGGAAAAACACTAGATATTCGTAACCCCACAAATTCCATTTTGGATTCAGAATTGTTAACCTACACATGGCAGAGCTAGAAGGTAGAAAATTTACAAAAATTACTAAATTGTAACACTTCATTGTCACAATTGTAATTTTACATGACACAATTAAAAATGACTAACATTAATGACTAATTCATATTCTTCTAGCTAGTCATTTTTTATGCCATTACTAAATTGGTCATTTATGTTAGTCATATTTAACTATGTCACTTGTTATCTAGTCTTATTTGTTAACTGGTGACTAAATTAGTCGTTTATAGTTGGGTCAATCAAAATTGCTCATATTTAGTAGTAAATCAATTGAAAAAACCGTGGTAACTAGAATTTTTAGTCGCATAGTAGCCAGTTCCTCATTTTGTACTAGTGTGTAGATATGAGAGGAAATTTCAGCTCAAAATGGGCCTCCTAATAATAATAAAAAAAAAAAATAGTTAAAATAATAAAATAATATTTATTAATTTTGGAGGAAGAAAAGAAAAAACTACTTTTTTGTTCATATTTTCGACATATCTCCCTATGATTTTACTCAAATTTCAATCGTGATATCTCATTGGATGTAAAATTAAATTCCGCATTCAACAGGTACCCACTTGGCATAATTTTGACGGACCTCGCTACCCCAAAAATAAGAAATATCTGAAAAAACATGATGATGATGTCATCATCACGTTTTTTCAGGTATTTCTTGTTTTTGGGGTAGCAGGGTCCATCAAAAGTATGTCGAGTGGGGACCCATTGGATGTGGAATTTAATTTCGCATCCAGGGAGCTCTCCCGATCAAAATTTGAGTAACAAAACGGGGATATATGTCAAAAATACGAACAAAAAAAGTTTTTTTTTTATGATACCTATCCCCAAATTTATATTAAAAAATTGTTTAAGACCTATACAATATTTCAAATTTAAATCAATTTCATTGGCTAATACATGATGAGATGGAATTTGAATTATGGTTAAAAGGCCCATTCTAAGTTGAAATATCCTCTAATGATATCAACTTTGTGCTTTCATGGAGGTCATTGACTACCCCCCAAATGACCTTAGTCATTGATCTATGACTAGTCACCTTGGGTCGTAATGTCATTGTATGAACCTCCTTGAATTGAAAAGAACTATGCTCGTGGATCTCCAACCATTCAAACTTCTCTTTTGAAATCTGCATCACATCTTCGAAGTTTCTATTCTTCCACTAGGCAAAATATTCCTTCTTCTTCTAGCTCTTGGTATTTCTGACTTGTCATTCATCGAGTATTTCTACAACCTCTTATATCAGTTGGGCTAATATCATCTATTTCTAGTATCCAATCATTTTACTTCAAGTCACTGAGCCCTTTTTAAATTTGTATAGGTTATAAACCTTGAATGTTAGTGATATCTCTATCCCTTCTTGCAACTACAACACATAGGCATTTTTCAAAATATTCCTCAAGGTTTTGCATGGACCAATCTTCTTCAACCTCACCTCGTTATATGTTCCTCTCAAGAACCTTTCATTCTTCAAGTGTGTGTATACCACATCACCCTTTGCAAATGATTGTAGTCATCACCTTTGGTAATCTATCAACGTGTATACCATGTTACTCTTCTCAATTTGTCGCTTCATCTTTTTGTGATCTTCCTTCATGTCGGTGGCAAAGGATTTGGTGTTTTCACTTTTATCCATTTATATCGATAGCTCTACCAAGTCATATACCCATGTGGAATTCTCCCTTGTATAATTTGGTATGGACTCATTCTTGCTGATATGTTAGAATTGTTGTACATGAATTCTTCCTATTCCAACACATTATCCCACTACTTTGGTTAATCAACTATTAAGCATCTTAGTAATTTCATAATCTCTTGTTCATGACCTCATTCTTCTCATTAGTCTAGAGATGGTATGTAGAACTGAACTGCATAGCATCACCATCATGTTCCTTCTTTCTGCATACTGGGATATGAACTCTTAACCTTCTTCTTTCTCTTGTTTTTGACTCAAATTTCTTGCTTTCTCTCTCTCTAGTCTCTTTTTGCTAGAGATCATGTGTCCCTTTTTTTAGTTTCCTTCTTCTTTTAAATTGTAAAGGATTTTATTTTTAACTCCATCCTTCTTCTTTCTCTTGTATTTGCCTCCTTAAAATTCTTGCTCTCTCCCTCTCTAGTCTCTTTTTGCTAGAGATCATGTGTCCCTTTTCATAGTTTCCCTCTTCTTTTAAATTGTAGAGGATTTTATATTTAACTCTATCCTCCTTCTTTCTCTTGCATTTGACTCCTTAAATTTCTTGCTCTCTCACTCTCTAATCTCTTGTTGCTAGAGACATTGTGTCCCTTTTCTTAGTTACCCTC
>LPNX010028940.1:69326-160390 GCA_001517045.1 Pseudotsuga menziesii | reverse complement strand
TATTATATAATTTATATATACTTTATTCACATATTATAATTATATATATTTATTACTTTACATTATACATTTATATTATATTATATACTTTTATATACATTATTACATACACTTATATATAATTATATATATATATATATATATATATATTACATACTACCCATATTTAACCTCATTATCTATACTATACTTATTATTATAATATATATTATATACACATACTTTTACAGCCCAATATGGGGAGATCTTGTAACCTGATGTAACGTTTATAACATGTCCACAAAAAATAATAGTGATAGTGAATGTTATGGGAGAGATCTTGTAACACAAAATAAAAAATAATATCACTTTAATAACACTATTTTTATTAATAAAAAATAATTTTTCAAATAGGCCAAAATAAATGTCCGCCACAAAAACAATAGAGTATGGGCGAGATGTTGGAATCTTTCTACCTCACAAAACAATAAAAAGGTAAAAAATTTAATTATCCATAAAAAAAATATGTGGGTCAAGAAAAAAACAAAAAAATGTTGGCCTTGCACATGGTTTTAAAACCATGTGCAAGGCATTCTAAACAACCCATGGTTTTATTGTTCATGGTTTAGGAGGTTTTGCACATGGTTTTTAAACCATGTGCAAGGCCTCCTAAACAACCCATGGTTTTATAGTACATGGTTTAGGAGGACCTTGCAAATGGTTTTAAGACCATGTGCAAGGCCTCCTAAACAACCCCTGGTTGTAGGAGGGTCTTGCATATGGTTTTAAAACCATGTGTGGGGAAATGATGCAATGTTCGTTCCTATCAAAATAATAAATATTATATTTCGGCCATAAATAATATTAAATATTATATGTGGACCTTAAATAAGAAGACGTGTCTTTTGGTTTGAATCAAATCAATGGATATCTAAGAAGAGGTTTGCACCTCGAGAGATTTGATCCATCTCGAGCCTATAGAGTAGTGATATGATAAATAATCCTAACCATTTCTTTTGAGATTCATATTTTTCTTATTTAGAATTTACATTTTTAATGAATTAAAAAACATTTAACTTTAAATTAAAATAACTAATATAATATATAATAATGCTAGACATTACTTTTGAGATTCATATTTTTTTTATTTCAAATTTACATTCATAATTAAGTAAAAAACATTTAACTAAATAACTTTATATATATATATATATATATAATTTTCTAACTATAACTTAAAATAATACTATGTATGGCTTTAGGGTAGTAGTTTTAATGAAGACTATTTTCGTTTAAATAATGTCATCTATTTTTTGTTTTTTTAACTATAAATAGTACTATGTATGGTTTTAGGAGAGTAATTTTAACAAAGACTATTTTAGTAACTAAAATAATATTATGTATTTTTTGGTTTTAAACTATAACTTGGAATAATATCATGTATGGCTTTATGAAAGTAACACAATCACTCTTGACTTCTAGTAGGTGAAAGTGAATAAAGCACCGTAAGAATTTAAAGATTGACTAACTGTTTCAATTAACCATTTAACTAAGCCCATTTAAAGCTTAATCAAGATGCATTTAAGCATAATAAGATACGACTATAATTAAATGAACCCTCATTATAGATTTGTTACACTCTAGTTAATATTGTTAATTTGCTCAATAAAATCCAAAATATAATTAATATGCTTCATTATAAATTTTTTTACTCTCTAGTTAATATTTCTAATTTGCTGAATAAAATCCAAAATATAATTAAGGCATATTTGTGTATAGCCTTATAAAAGTAGTTTTAACAAATACTATTTTTGGATTTTTGAGTATAGCATGAAATAGTATAATGTATAGAAATAGTTTCAACAAATATTTTTTTTTGGCTTTTTAACTATAACTTGAAATAGTACCATGCCTTTTTTTAACTATAACTTGAAATAGTATCATGTGTGTACCATGTATAGCCTTTTTTTTAACTATAACTTGAAATAGTATCATGTGTGTACCATGTATAGCCTTTTTAAACTATAACTTGAAATAGTACCATGAATAACCCTTTTTTTAACTATAACTTAAAATAGTACCATGTATAAGCTTACACATGTAGTTTTAACAATGACTATAACAAACCTTTGTAAATTACTATTTAAGTTGAAATAATATTTTTGTCATAGAATGCGACTTACACTATTTCAATTTTTTTAATAATTCATAGTCTTAAAATAGTACCTTAAGTTCTTCTCCACCAATCACATACCTCAAATATATAAAAGATTATTGGTAAAAATCTCATTTCTTACTTGGTTTCTAAAGACTTGATAGTTTTTCAAATGAATTTAGAAACATATGCAATAAATCATTTATCAAAGACATAAATGTAATTGGTGCACTCTAGAAACCAAATCATTGATCCTATAAAACTATCTATACAATGTGATGTTCAGTGTTGGAGAATATAGTAGCATTTGTATCACATGCTTCACTTCCCTCTTACCTCCTAGGAGGTAGGGCTTTAGGCTCTTGGAACACTTCCATGTATGTTTATCAATGTTTCTCCAACTTGTACATCTCTCTAAAGATGCCTTTACTTTTACCTATTCACTTTCTTTCTACTTTCAACATAAAGTTTTAAAACCTACTCATTCTTTTAAGCAAAATAAAGATTATACCATAGCATTCACACTTAATAATTTCACACCTTTTATTTTTTTCATATAATCCCACACATAATAATTTCACACCTCTTATTTTTTTTCACCATATGATCCCACACATAATAATTTCACACCTCTTATGTCACACCCCCGGTTTTGACCTTGTTGCATTAGATGTACATGATGTATATATTGTAAAGGATCATGGTGTGGAGCTAAAGGCCAAGGCCCCACCATTGATCGGATATGCTATGTTTTGGATTTAAAATTGTCACCGATGGTATATCGGGGCATGTAGCATATATTATGACGGTCATCATGTAAATATGCATCTATAATTAATTAAATGAACCCAACCAGCTACGATCGCGACAACTAAAATGAGAAAGGGGCATGATTTTCACAAGGATAAGGGTGGGGAAATTGTTAAACCTTGGCCAATGAGAGAAAACCCATGTGTCTTCTTCCCTTGTCTTATTTCCAACCACCTTCATTAAAGAATCTCTACTGGCAGTTGAGGCAGTTATTGTCTAGGAATGGGTGTGGCAGGACTGTCAGTCCTCACCCACACGCACACTCCACCCTGGTTGAATTCAAAATGGCTGGGGGGAAAACAACTGCCATCACTCACACAGGAAATTCGACTCTCCCATGACTGTGCTGAAGGCTCACGCACTTCCAAATCGCATCCTTGCTGTTGTTTGTTCATCCACGGACAAAAACGGAGCTGTTTTCCTCACGCAGGACCTCCATTGTCTGTTTATTTCCTCACAGGGTCGGATTGTTTCCATGCACAGGTATCCTTCTATTTTGGGCTCACATAGTGAGCTGAGAGCTGTGCATTTTCACCCATGAATTTCCTGAGAAGAGCCATTCACGTCCTCAGCTGTATGTTCTCCTTACAGACCGGTATGGTTGTGTAATTTCCGTCATTTTAATGCTAAGATTGGAACTGTTGTTCTTCCCACATGTTTACTGTTTAGTTGGTACTGTGTAATTTGATTGTTGGGAGTCGTTTTGGCCACGAAAGGGCCAAGAACGACTCAGAAATCGTTCCCCCTGTTCAGCTGTAATTTCTGAGTGATTGCCTGAGTGCAATGGTCGGTCTTCAGACTATGTAGGGAGAAAGGATGGGGCTGAGTTTTGCTTGATAAACCTGGTGGCTAGAACCCACACAGACAAAGCTAGAGGGTTGTCCTTCTTCTCCATCACCCCTAAATAGCATTGGAGGGGAATGCAGGGCCTGAGGGACTGTGTAGCAGAGAAGGGACTGATTCCTTGTGTTGGGTGTGTTTGGGTGTCTTAGAGGTCAGGCTAGTTCTAGTGTAGGTGTTCTTGGCTCTGTAATGAGCTCACCAACTTAGAAATTTGCCTTCTCCAGCTCCTGAATGGCCTGATAAACCCAACTCTGTTGGCTTGGCTGTGTGTTTTGTGTATCCTTAGCTATGTGTAAGCCTGATGTTCCCATATTCCTTGGAGAATCATGCCCAGCTCGGGGGTGACAGCGTTGCTGAGAGATTAAAGAGCACGCTGGCCTATGGTTGGGTGGAATGTTGCAGTGACATAGCTGGTTGCGAATCAAAGCTCTTTATAAGATAAGTGATCTTGTGCATTTTACTTCTGCAACTATCTTTTCTGTTAATGATATGATGAACATGATAAATGCATGCATGACTGAATGCTGTTGGTTTCTGTTGTGTATGATGAGTAACTACATATGTGCATGTTTTTAGTTCCAAATATTTGTTAAGCATTCTGTGACAGCAATTTTCATGTATGCATATGTTCATGGGGCTCTTAGCTCGGGTGGTTTGAGCCATGGGTCGCGTCCTCTTCATCGGTCGGAGGCATGGGGACGTGACAGTATGGTATCAGAGAAATGTTGACAACAATGGGCCTCTATGGGCCAAGAAGAAGCAACTGACAGAGGTTGTATTTCACTCTACCCAGCAGAAGTCAGAATGTGAATGACTGTAAAATTGAGAAAATTTGGCTAAGGGTTGGAGCAGTCGGAGCCACCAATGGAATTGAATTCCGCCATTGCGGACGAACTGGCGAAGTGGACGTCCATCGTTGAGGACGAATTGGTGAAGTTTCCCGTCTGCCATTGCGGAAGAGTTCGCAAAGTGGTCCGTTAGCCGTCGTTGCGGAAGTAAAGTCACTAGTCTTCCGATCCAGAATTCCGCCGACGTCCGACGTTAAAATTGTTCTCTGTAAGTGCCAAATCGGAAGAAGTTAAGGTTTGCGCGTCCGCCATTGCGGAAGCCAAAGTCATTTGGCTTCCAATGTAAGAAGTCCTCCAACGTCCGACGTTAAAATTGTTCTTCGTAAGTGCCAAATCGGAAGAAGTTGAGGTTTGCGCGTCCGCCGTTGCAGAAGCCAAAGTCATTTGGCTTCCGATGTAAGAAGTCAGCCGACGCCTGAAGTTGAAAAATTTCTCCAAGTAAGAGCAGACGTCGAAAGGATTCGGACTTTGGTGAGCCGTTGTTGCGGAAGGAATAATGGTTCTGGGAGCCGATTTAGCGAAAGGAATAGTGGAGTGAGATTCGATTCTGTGCAAAGGGAAAATTTGGGTTTTCCATGGGGTTTAACCAGCAAATTTTGACTATTTCTAAAGGGATTTTTCAGTTGTTTTTCAGTGAATTTTCAGGGATTGAAAAAGAGAAATTGGCAACGATTTAATGCGCCGGATTGTGGTGAAAGCTAATAAGCCACAAGGGGGCAAGCCCCCTTGACCCCCGTCGTCCCCTTCAGACAACCATTCCTTGATGAAGAAAATTTCGTGTGTTTGGGCATTTGTAATTTTATGATTATTCCAAGAGAAGGTAAGTAATGTTGATTTGTATTAATGTATGCATCTAACAATTGTGTTATTAACATGTTTGCAGAATTATAGTCACCTTCAAGAGAAGTATTCCAGGTAGTGCAGTTTGGTAAGTAAGGGGTGGTTCGGTATGAGAACCCATGATGGGTATGATGCTCGGGATTCCTATGAGCGAGCAGAAGATGCCATGGGAGAAAATGTATGTAATAGAGATGATGAAATTGAGTCTAATGGAAGAAGATTCCAAGAGACACCATCAGATGTTGCAGCTACTATGAGAAGGTTTATTAAATCCCAGGAAGAGCAGCATCAGTTGAACGCTACTATGTTGCAAAGTTTGACAGATTTGCAAAGAAAGATAGACTCTGGACAAGGTGCAGCAAGACCAGAAGGCAGTAAGAGCAGCACTAGGAGAAGGAGAAGGACTTCTAGTGGATCGTCTGATTCCGAAGAGCCCAGCGAGGATTCAAGCTCTTCTTCTCATAAAAGGAAGAGAAAGAGACACCATAGGGATCGCACTCGAGATGAATTCAAGAAAGCAAAACCTCCTACATTTGATGGTGAAGTAAAGACTGGACAGGAAGCTGAAGCTTGGCTTCTTGGCATAAAGAAGTACTTTCAAGTGCACGACTATTCAGGAAACATGAAGGCAAGAGTTGCCATATTCAATCTGAATGGAAGAGCATCCATTTGGTGGGAACACTTCAAGCAAGTAAAGAGGATCAATGAAAGGAGACTTAAGTGGAAACAGTTCAAGAAGTATTTTAAGCAAAAATACCTCTCTGAGAGGTATTATGATGACAAGATTAAGGAGTTCCATGAGCTGAGATTGGGACAGCAGACCATGGAAGAGTATGCAAATAAGTTTTTGGAGCTATTGAGGTATGTCCAATACATCAGAGATGAAAAAGTAAAGGTCCAGTGTTTCCTAAGTGGATTACCTCAGTCTTATAAAGATAGGATTGAGTTTTATGAGCCTAGAACTCTTGAAGAAGCAATAAGGAAGGATAAGTATTGCTATGAGCAAAGCAAACGTAAGTCGGATTACCATAAGGCATGGAAGGACAAGAAGAATGAGAAGTTTGACCAAAGAAAGAAAGGTTTCAAACCTTCTGACTTCAGGAATCAGCAGAAGCAGCCATCCCAAGCTGCGAGTAAGCCGGTTGGAGTGACAGGATAAAAGCCTAAAGATCCACAACAGAATAGAGGGCCACTTCAATGTTGGAAATGTGGAGGACCCCACATGCACAGAAATTGTCCACTCGAGAATGAGAGTACAAGGCCAACTTATAACATTGAAGAAGCAGAAACAGTGGGTCAAGTAGCAAGGGCAGTCCCTAGGATTTATGCAGCACTGGAGGACCGCCAGGCAGATCACCAGTCAGCTGTGCTTGAAGTAGCAGGTAAGATTGCTGAGCAATCTGTTTCTATTTTGATTGACATGGGTTCTACACATAGTTACATTACTCCCAAAGTAGTGGAAATTTGTGCTTTTAAGAAGGTAAAGCATAGGAAGTCTTGGTTAGTTCAACTAGCCATTGGAACTAAGAGAAAGGTCAGTGAAGTGGTAGATAAATGCCCATTGGTCATGAATGGATTGGTCACTTGTCTAGATCTGAATGTTCTACCGCTTGGTTCCTATGATGTTCTCATTGGAATGGATTGGTTAGAAGCTCACAGGGTGAAGCTTGATTGTTACAATAAGACTTTTGAATGCATGGATGAAGAAGGAAACCTAGTAGTTGTGAAAGGTATTCCAAAGGTGATTTCAGTACGGCAAGTTTCAACAATGCAGTTAAAGAAGTTCTGTAGGAAGGGTTTCCAATTGTATGCAGCTCAGATTTTGGGGGAAATGAGAGATGAAACTCCCAGGTTGGAGGACTATCAAGTGTTACAGGAATTCAGGGATGTGTTTCCTGATGAGATTCCAGGGCTTCCTCCAAAAAGGGACATTGAATTCATAATTGAACTTGTGCCAGGAGCAGCACCAGTGTCCAAGGCACCCTACAGGATGAGTATACTGGAGATGCTAGAATTGAAGATGCAACTGCAAGAGTTGTTGGAAAAGAATTATATCCGAACGAGTGTGTCTCCTTGGGGAGCACCAGCTCTGTTTGTAAAGAAGAAAGATGGTACACTCAGGTTATGTATTGATTACAAACAGTTGAATAAGGTTACTGTGAAGAATAAATATCCTTTGCCTAGGATTGATGACCTCTTTGATCAAATGAGAGGAGCAAAGGTATTTTCCAAGATTAAATTGAGGTATGGTTACCATCAGGTGAGAATCAAAGATAAAGACATTCATAAGATAGCCTTCAGGACAAGGTATGGGCATTATGAGTTTGTAGTGGTACCATTTGGCCTCACAAATGCACCAGCTACATTTATGTGCCTTATGAATAGTGTCTTCAGCATGTATTTGACATTCTTGTTTTCCTTGATGACATTCTTGTTTATTCCAAGAATGAGGAAGAACATGAAGAGCATTTGAGATTGACATTGAGTTTGCTCAGGGAACATCAGTTGTATGTGAAACTAAGCAAGTGTGACTTCTATAGAGACAGAATTCAGTACTTGGGTCACATTATCTCAAAGGAGGGTATATCTGTGGACCCTGAAAATATTGAAACCATTATGAATTGGCCTACTCCAAGAAATGTGACAGATGTAAGATCTTTCATGGGACTTGCAGGATACTATAGGAGATTCATTGAGGGATTCTCCAAAGTTGCACATGCAATCACTTCTTTGCGGAAGAATGGGATGAAGTTCGAATGGACATCGAGGTGTGAAGAAAGCTTCCAGCAGTTGAAGAATCTTCTCACCAGTGCACCAGTATTGAAGGTTGTAGATCCAAAGAAATATTTTGTGGTATGTACCGATGCATGCGGACAAGGGCTTGGAGGAGTCCTTATGCAAGACAACCACATGATATGTTATGAGTCGAGAAAGCTGAAGGAACATGAGAAGAACTATGCCACTCATGATCTAGAGCTTGCAGCCATAGTACATGCTCTCAAGATGTGGAGAAATTACTTGATGGGTAGGAGATTTGAGATCAGAACGGATCATTGTGGACTAAAATATTTGTTTGATCAGCCTACTCTGAATGCTAGGCAAGCAAGATGGCTGGAGTTTTTATATGATTTTGATTTTGAAATCAAGCACATAAAGGGAAAAGAGAATAAGGTAGCTAATGCACTCAGCAGGAAGATGCAGGAAATGCATGTGGTATCTCTTAGTATTTTCCAATCAGATTTGAGGCAGCAGATTGCCAATCATGTTGCTGGAGATGAATTGTATGAGCAGGTAAAAGACAAGTTGCAGCAACAAAGTCTTGAGAAGACGTATGAGGGATATAAATTGGGAGAAGATGGACTTCTCACTTATAAAGGTAGAATTTATATTCCAAATGTAGCAGATTTGAGGAGAATCGTCATGGATGAAATCCATCAAGCTCTGTATTTTGGTCACCCAGGATATCAGAAGACAATTGCTACAGCTAGAAAGCAGTACTTTTGGCCAGGTACAAAAAAGGACATGGCTGAGTACATTTCAAGGTGTATGAAATGTCAATAGGTAAAGGTTGAGCGTCAACATCCAGTAGGTTTGTTGCAGCCTTTGCCAGTTCCGGAATGGAAATGGGAAGTTATTTCCATGGATTTTATTACAGGACTGCCAATGACTTGGAGACAACATGATTCCATCATGGTTGTGGTAGACAAATTGACAAAGGCAGCACATTTTATACCGGTTAAGTCTACATATGAGACTAGTGACATTGCAAAGATCTTCATGAGGGAGATATTCAAATTGCACGGATTGCCGAAGGCAATAGTATCTGACAGAGATGTCAAGTTCACTTCCAACTTTTGGAAGGGGTTGTTTGCAGACTTGGGTACAAAGCTAAACTTCAGCACTGCATACCATCCTCAGACAGATGGTCAAACAGAGAGAGTTAATCAGGTTCTTGAAGATATGCTTCGCATGTATGTGATGGACAAACCAACCAAGTGGGAAGATTACTTACACTTGGTAGATTTTGCTTATAACAATGGACATCAAGCATCCTTGGGGATGAGTCCATATGAGGCTTTGTATGGAAGAAGGTGTAGGACGCCAGTGACTTGGGATAACCTAGTGAACTGGATTGTGCTTGGACCAAAGTTGCTCAAGGAAATGGAGCAAGAGGTTGTAAAGATCAGGCAGAAGCTGAAAGCAGCACAGGACAGACAGAAAAGCTATGCAAATAAGCATAGGGTGAACAAAGAGTTCAGTGTTGGGGATCATGTTTACCTCAGAGTGAGGGAAAGGAAGAGTTCCTTGAAGCTTGGAATTTGTGCCAAGTTGTCACCGAGATATTGTGGGCCGTTTGAAGTGCTTGAAAGAATAGGGCCAGTTGCATATAGACTTGCATTGCCTACTAGCACTAGAGCTCATAATGTTTTTCATGTTTCTTTGCTTAAGAAATATGTACATGACCCTAACCATGTGATAAATTGGGATGTGATTCAGGTGGAACCCGAGGGAGAGTTCCGAATCAAGCCAATGCGCATCCTTGACAGGAAGGTCACAATGCTCCGGAACCGAGCTATAGGGAAGGTAAAGGTGCAATGGGAGCACTTTGGACCTGAAGAGGCTACATGGGAGCTGGAGGATGCCATGCGACTGGCACATCCATTTTTGTTCAATTTTGCGGAACACTGAGGCGATACCAGTGTAGCATTTTGTTCAATTTTGTAAAGCACTGAGGACAGTGCTATTGAAGGGGGAGGGGAATGTCACACCCCCAGTTTTGACCCCATTGCATTAGATGTACATGATGTATATATTGTAAAGGATCATGGTGTGGAGCTAAAGGCCAAAGCCCCACCATTGATCAAATATGCTATGTTTTGGATTTAAAATTGTCACCGATGGTATATCGGGGCATGCAGCATATACTATGATGGTCATCATGTAAATATGCATCTATAATTAATTAAATGAACTCGATCAGCTATGATCGCTGCAACTAAAATGAGAAAGGGGCATGATTTTCACAAGGATAAGGGTGGGGAAATCGTTAAACCTTGGCCAATGAGAGAAAACCCATGTGTCTTCTTCCCTTGTCTTATTTCCAACCACCTTCATTAAAGAATCTCTGTTGGCAGTTGAGGTAGTTATTGTCTAGGAATGGGTGTGGCAGGAGTGTCAGTCCTCACCCACATGCACACTCCACCCTGGTTGACTTCACAATGGCTGGGGTAAAAATGACTTCCATCACTCACGCAGGAAATTCGACTCTCCCACGACTGTGCTGAAGGCTCACACACTTCCAATTCATGTCCTTGCTATTGTTTGTTCATCCACAGACAAAAATGGAGCTGTTTTCCTCACGCAGGACCTCCATTGTCTGTTTATTTCCTCACAGGGTCGGATTGTTTCCACGCACAGGTATCCTTCTATTTTGGGCTCACATAGCGAGCTGAGAGCTATGCGTTTTCACCCACGGATTTCCTGAGAAGAGCCATTCACGTCCTCAGCTGTATGTTCTCCTTACAGACTGGTATGGTTGTGTAATTTCTGTCATTTTAATGCTGAGATTGGAACTGTTGTTCTTCCCACATGTTTACTGTTTAGTTGGGACTATGTAATTCGATTGTTGGGAGTCGTTTTGGCCACGAAAGGGCCAAGAACGACTCAAAAATCGTTCCCCCTGTTCAGCTGTAATTTCTGAGTGATTTCCTGAGTGCAATGGTCGGTCTTCGGACTGTGTAGGGAGAAAGGATGGGGCTGAGTTTTGCTTGATAAACCTGGTGGCTGGAACCCACACAGACAGAGCTAGAGGGCTAGCCTTCTTCTCCATCACCCCTGAATAGCACTGGAAGGGAATCCAGGGCCTGAGGGACTGTGTAGCAGAGAAGGGACTGATTCCTTGTGTTGGGTGTGTTTAGGTGTCTTAGAGGTCAGGCTAGTTCTGGTGTAGGTGTTCTTGGCTCTGTAATGAGCTCACCAGCTTAGAAATTTGCCTTCTCCAGCTCCTAAATGGCCTGATAAACCCAACTCTGTTGGCTTGGCTGTTTGTTTTGTGTATCCTTGGCTATGTGTAAGCCTGATGTTCCCATATTCCTTGGAGAATCATGCCCAGCTCAGGGGTGGCAGCATTGCTGAGAGATTAAGGCGCACGCTGGCCTATGGTTGGGTGGAATGTTGCAGTGACGTAGCTGGTTGTGGATCAAAGCTCTTTATAAGATAAGTGATCTTGTGCATTTTACTTCTGCAACTATCTTTTCTGTTAATGATATGATGAACATGATAAATGCATGCATGACTGAATGCTGTTGGTTTCCGCTGTGTATGATGAGTAACTGCATATGTGCATGTTTTTAGTTCCAAATATTTGTTAAGCATTCTGTGACAGCAATTTTCATGTATGCATATGTTCATGGGGCTCTTAGCCCGGGTGGTTTGAGCCATGGGTCGCATCCTCTTCTCCGGTTGGAGGCATGGGGACGTGACATCTTATTTTCTCTATAAAAATTATAACATGTAGAACCCTAATGTATTCCATAACATCCAAAACCCTAATTAAACAAATACAAAACCCTGATTGGACAACATCCAAAACCCTAATTCGGTAATTGCAAAGCCACTAACTTATTCGTAACCCTATTACAAAGCCATTAATTTTCATACAACCCATCCAGACCTTCACTGTAAGCTATAAACGAGTTGACGTGCAAATCCATGATAGCGGCAACTATGCATTACACGGGACCGCTATGCCCCTCCATAACTGCAATGCAACATATTCCCGTGCCACCTGCTTCCCTTTTCCAAACATGGATCGTTGAATTAGCTGAGCCACTCAGCAACATATCGCGAACAGTCTCCAACAAAGCATGGAGTGAAGGTGTCCTTGAAGAAATATAGAGTAATGAAATATTCTGTTGCAGAATTCTTCTTCCGGTGAAGAGAATCTGCAGGTGTGGACGTTGGGATTCGAGGGCAGTAGTGTCCAGGGAGACGTAGCGTAAGCGTTAGGAGACGGGGAATGCATTTGATTAATATAGTCAAGGTTTATCATTTCCAAATCTTCGTTGCTCGTGATCACCCACTTCAATTTTATTTATCTCCATGTTCTCTTTCTCTTCGTTTATAATCAGGAGGAAATACATCTTTTTTGTATTGCCTTATTTTTTCCTTTCTTTGGGGCTCCTCTGAAGGATATCAGCTTTTTCATCTAGTCAACTGGGAAACTCTTTCCTTACCTATTGAATTCGGTGGTTGGGATATCAAGAATCTTGAATGGTTTGGGATTTCACTGAGACTTAAGAGTATGTGGCAACTACTTACTGGTACTGGGATATGGAGCACGATTATTTTCCATAAATACTTAAAGAACAGACCTCTTGAATATTGGATTCGAGGCCGGACTTTTAGTAATGTTGGTACTTCATATTTTTGGAATGGGTTTATAAGGATATTTGAGTGGATTACCTGTCACCTGGGATGGAAGGTGGGTGATGGATTAAAAATCAAAGTAGGCATTGACCCCATTGCTAGGCACAACTCGCAATACTTTCTTTTAGAGGAGCTTAGAGAATATCTCACTGACCTGGGGATTACATATCTTGCACAGGCTCAAAATATGGATGGTTGTGGTATGGATGGGACTGATTGGTACTCTGCCTCATACCTGCTATTGGGGGGAGAATGGGTTAATCAGTGGTCCTCCTATGTAAAAGGACTGTCACATGGGGGTATTAGGATTGGACATTCTGAGGACAAGCTGTTATGGATGTTTGATGAGTAAATGGGTAAGGTGACTGCAAAGAAAACATATGAATTTATTGTCTCAAATCACAAAAATATTCTGGAAAATGACATTATGATGAATATTTGGTACTTTAATATTCCCCTTAAGATTAAGTGTTTTTTGTGGCTCACTTGCAATAAGAAAATTAAAACTTGGGACAATTTAAGCAAGAAAGGATGGATCGGACCTAATAGGTGCAGTCTCTATAAAGAGGAGGCTGAATTGGTTGAACACCTATTTGTTAGCTATCGTTTTCTGAAGGAGGTGATCTGTGGACTCAACTGTATTTTTGATGTGAACATACTATGGAATGCCCCTACTTTTCTGGAAAATCTTTCTAATTGGGTATCAAATAAGGGTTTTTTACTATATCTACCCCTTTTCATTAATTGGAATATTTGGAAGGAAAGAAACCGTTTATGTTTTGATGATCAGGAACCTATTTTGACTAGCCTGTTACATATTATTTCTTATGAGGTAAAGACCTTTAAGCCTCTTCAAAAGCATAGGCATAGAATTAGGAACATTGGGAAGTCTCCTACTTTTGTGTTTCCTATGATCTTTTTTTATGGTGCTGCTGCAAATAACATGGGTGGAGCAGGCTTTTGTCTTTGGCTGAATGAACATCACCTTCTTGCTTTCAAACTCAGATGTGGTAGCTGCACAAAAACTACAGTAGAAATCTTAGCACTCTGGGCATCACTACGGGTCGCCAAGGATATTGGGTTTCCTTACCTACATATCTTTGGCAACTCCTCTGTGATTATAAACTGGGAAAAAAAGGAATCTACCCTCGACATGGTGAATCTTGAGGCTTGGTGCTTCAACACCAGAATTCTCATGTCCTCTTTTACTTGGGTGGATTTCAGTCATGTCTACAAGGAACATAACAAGAGGGGAGTCATCTTATCCAAGGAAGGATTGCACTTGGCTCTGGGCCATCTCTTACTTACTGAATCATTTGGAAATGAGATTATTGGATTTGAATCATCAGAGATTTTTTAGAATATGCTCATTCTATTACAGTTTATCTCTCATGATTCATTGAGCTACTATCAGGTTTTGTTGAGCAAGCTACTACAGGATACAAGAGTCACTCTCCTTGCTTGGATCAGATTTCTGGGCTCCTGTTATTTTCTCTAGGGACATAGATGACTGATTCAGATAGCTCTCTTATGAGAGGGATTTTTTGTAGTGATTCCCAGGTGCTGTGAGTACCTCTGTATATCTACGGGTATCTATTTTGTATCTTTTTGTGATGTATGTATGTTTGGATAGGAGAATATTACCTGATAATTTTGTGTTATCCCTTGAGGCATAACTATAATAACTGAAGATGTAAAAGGTTCCTTTGATTCAATGAATACTAAGGAATGGTTTTTTCGACTGAAAAAAATTAGGAGACAATACACCTTAAAGCCCATCACTCTGCACTCTGCATTATCGATGCTAAATTTTTGAAGGCACGCGGTTTATACTCCATATAAGTTGAATTGAATTATGAATTACAAAATTATTAAAGCTAATAGGTGATGTAATCCGTTTAAGTTGAATTGAATTATGAAGCACAAAATTATTAAAGCTAATACGTGATGTACTCTATTTTAGTTGAATTGAATTATGAAGTACAAAATTATTAAAGCTATTAGGTGATGAGTGGACAACAAGCGCATTATCGGTTTATAGTACTTCGTATAACTGGAATTGAGTTATGAAGTACAAAATTATTAAACCAATTAGGTGATCAGTGGAAAAGAAACTGCTTATGTGACATAAATGACTACATCACTATGGTTATTGTAGTTTTTGTTATGTAGACAGTAGTACGATGTATTAGAGATCGATTCTTCCTGCTCCGAGCATTAATAACAGGACCGTGGATGCACTGTATTTGGAGTAGGCCGTAGGCCTGGAATTAGACGTTTTGTAGGACGTATTTAGCAAATTAAAACGTATTTGACACTTAAGATTGGAGGCAGTCTACGTGTATGAAAAAATCAAAACTGTCAATTTCACGTTGACTTGTATCGACCTCCCGTCATAAATGCCAGTAGTTTAACTAGAAAGTTTGTCGATCAATCATTATAAATCTATGCCTACTGGCATGGCATTTAAGAGTGGGCTTCAATCTATTTGTCAGCGATGCTGTAGCAGGGTTCTATCGATGTACACTACGCTCGCCAATCTACGAGTCTCGTGGAATTGAACACTTAAATGTCCTCTTGGAGGACAACATGGATCCAATTAATGGATGCAAGTTGCAGTGCAATTTTCCAGCCACTCAAATGTTGTAGATAAAACATCAATGCTCCCACTTAAGTTAATCTACAAGTTATTCTGTACCAGACTGCAACCATTTAATAATAGAAAATGACTTATATTTTGTTTCAGACAAGAAATTATTCAGTTCTGATTTTAATTTGGAAGTAAATCTCGTCCATTGTTTGTTTTGGCATATTTATTTTATTTTATTGATTGCAGAAAACACATTACGAAACACCAATATGCCTATGCAACTAATTCAAAATTGAAAACTCTGAACATTGATTTACGTGCTCATACATCTCCTCCTTTTCGAATTAGGATGGAATACAGGATTAGAACTAGTCGCTTACATCAGCCGACAAGAAGTTTCCTCCCTTTCTGAGAGCTTTATTTAGAAGACTGCATACTAAATAATCACTACTCCCCTGCTCGCTTCTTAGTATCAATTGTTGGGTAGTTTATACCAATCTGATATTGTGGCCTGGCTCCGTTGTTCCCCATTCAATCTTCCTGGCTTGTGTAAGAGCACGATGTAGGTGTGGGAGCAATAAATAAAGCAAATGAAGGAGATAGAAAGCAATCCTACTGATCTATAAGCTAGGCTGAAATCTTATATGTAAAGGAATTTGACAGCCATGAATTCACTTAAAACGTAAAATGAAGGGTAGGAAAAATCCAAGACGGTCATCAAATTTGGGTTTGACAGGCAAAGTTTATTTGAAATTCCAGGAATGGGCCATACAAAGCTGTCATGTGGTTAAATCAGAGCACTATTTACGCTGCTGCTCACTACTCAGCATTGTTTAATCTGTGTCTGCCATTGCTTTGGATACCTTAGATGTTATCACTGCTTCCATCATTAATCATTTTGGGGGTAGAGTAATGATTGCTGCTCCATGCTTATTTTGGCAATTGGATCTTAAAGTGTTGAGATCCAACTGTTGACAAATGGGCAATGAGTTTGTTGGTAAATTAGCAATAAGTTTTAGGGCACCCCGGGCTGATTAATATTGGCCCACTTATGTATCCTTACAGTATGAATATTAACCCCATTAAATTCATTGCTTTTCAAATTTTGATTTTTCTTATGGACACCACCTTAAATGAACCATTTAGTCAGTGCAGGATGAATAAGCTTTTGAAATAATAAATACTCTTCACTAGGGGGCAACATTTAGTCACTACATGATGAATAATCTTTTGAAATAATAAATACTCTTCATTAGCCCTTAGGGTAAACAATATTTAGCATGTTGTAGATCATTTAATATTGCTCTAGCATGCTTGATGATAGTTGGATCTTGAGTTGCTCGAGATCTAACATGCTGCAAAGCATTTAATGGGGCTGTAGCATGCTTGATGATAGTTGGATATTGAGATGCTCTATAATAGATCTAACGATCATCAAACATGCTGAAGCAATATTAAATGTTCTGCAGCATAATCAAGTGCATGAACTTAGATGACTTTCATCAAACTCCTTAGCCTAATAAGTAAGAAACACCACTATAAATGCAGCATTTAGTCACTACATAATAAATAGGCTTTTGAAATAAAAAATGTACTTTCCTACCGACCAGAGCATCAACTTGGGTGGGAGTGAGAAGACTCCTTAACCTACAAGAATTGACTATATATATTAACTATAACTTAAAATAATATCATATATATATATTTTTTTTGACTAGTAGTACCATATATGGAATAAGCCTACATGTTTCTAGCTAGTAGTACCATATATGAATTCCTAATAAATAATTGACAATAAATATATTTTTAAATTATAACTTAAAATAATATCATATATATTCTTTTGTTTTTCAGTAGTAGTATTATATATGGATTTTGCCTACATGTTTTTAACTAGTAGTACCATATATGGATTCCTCATAAATAACATTGGTGTCATAATATTATTTTAAATTTGTCAATAATTCATAATTTTAAGATTGTATAAGTAAAAAATAAGAAAATAGCTTAAATATTAAAAATAGTTTAAATATTTTACATTTGAAAATTTTCTAAACTTTACATTTTTTAAAATAAAAATTAATTCTATAGACTTAAAATTTATAATAAAAATAATAAATAAATTATTTTATAAAAATATATGAAAATATTTCATAACCACTTAATAAATATATTAGACACTTCAATAGTACATTAAAATCCCTCTTTCATAATAGATATGATAATATGGTTTACAGTGTTTTCATGAGCATACCTCTTCTCTTCAATCCGTTTTTCAACACACTTGTGTTGCAAAAAAGAAGAAGCTAGGGACATGCCTAGAGGCATTTCGTTATTCATCAAGATTCCCTTCTCCACAATATAACTCTTCCATGAGTATGTCTTCTCCTATGGTTACAATCTCCTGGATTTCCTTCGCCACAATAGAACTCTTCCATGAGTATGTCTTCTCCTATGGTTACAATCTCCTATCCCTCATTAGTCAATATTGTGGAGTCTATAAGAACCTTCTTTCAAGACCTTATTCTCATAGCTTACCACACATTCTACCTCTCTAAACATTGTCATTGATGTTGAAGACCTTATTGAACCTGATCCAAACATTTTTTTGGTGACTATGTCCATAACTCCCTACTCTCATCCATTGATCTTTAAATTGTCGTAATTACCCTACTAGAACAATTCATCACAATCAGTCTTACAAATTTGTTCATTGTGTTAATTCATTTCCATAAAATAATGAATAACATGGAACTAAAAGAGAAATAACTAGAGAAAAATCATGCATCCACACAATCAACATAAGATATACGTTGGGAAAGAAAGGAAAAGGTTCACTAAATCAATATAATATTGTGGATTGATGGAGTCCACATCTAGCCCAAGACGATGAGCTTTGGAGAATGAGCTCTGCTAGGGGTTGTGATCTGGTTTAAACTTGTCTCCCTCACAGATCTACCTGATACTCTGTCTCTGCCCCAGCACTTGAGCCGCCCATCGATCTTCTCTTCTTCTGCAACATGACGACAGTCTTGGGGGGGGGGGGGGCAAGACCCTCCTAGTCACATGATGCTCATAAATCGCCTGTTGGCCTGATTGGGTTTGGATCCACAGTAAAAATTGGTACGAACGACATCCCCATCCCTATGGACGACATTGGAAATGCTGAAAAGACTTCCACTGACACCGAAACATGAAGTGGTGGAATCCCTTCACAGCGAAGGAAATCATGCATCCCTTGCTCAACAGATCACCCATGCTTATCGCTTTTGGCTGAAAGAATAAACTCTAGGGTTCAGAGAAATGAAATATCATGCCCTAATTGTCAAATTTATGGGGTTTTGACCAACGGAGCATACCCTTCGAGGATGGATCATAGCAAAATGGAAGCCTAAAGCCCATTTCGACCTACAGCTAGGTTCGAAAGGATTTTTCACTATCATTCTCCACCACCTGGAGGACAAGGCTCATGTTGAAGAAGGCGGTTCATATTTATTCATTTTGCATGGCTATACCTAAGGAACTGGGTGGAAATATTCTTCCCAGAGAAAGAGGAATTTTCTTGGGCTCCGATCTAGATAAGAATGTTCTCACTTCCTCAGGAATACTGGGATGAATCCACCCTACAAGAGATTGGCAACACCTTGGTAAATTTTGTTCGAACAACGGACCAACCAAGAATGAACAAATACACCTCCTATGTCAGGATTCGTGTCTACATGCACATAGCTCAGGCTCTTCCAGATGCCATTTGTCTCTCTCATGAAGATAGTGACTGGATCCAACCTCTAGACTATGAACACATTCCCTTCAGATGTCAAAAATGCCATAAAAATGGGCACCTATTCAAAGAATTCCCCACCAACAAATCACTGAAAATACAAAAGAACACTGGAATTGATGACCAAGGGTTTCAACAGACAGCCAGAAAAAATGTAATCACAGGAGACCACTGCAAGAAAAGAACCAGAATCAGCCTTCGACAACTAGCAACAACTTCTAAGTCCTGGAAGAAAACCAGAATGACTCTGAATAGGTTCTAGTGCATGAGGAAAGAGGGAAGGTGCCTCTTCCTAAGAAAGCAGATCCAACGAATCCTCAGCATAAAGAGAACTTCAATGAAAGATCTAATTCAAACACCAATGACTTTCAGGGGGAAACCACATCGGATCACAGGATGACAGATCAAAACCCTGAACCTGAAGAGGAGGAAGATATGAAAGATACCATTCCAGAAGGTCTTATTCTTCTTGGTCTCGAAGATGCATGCACCAGAAAAGCTTTCAACTCGATCCCTCCCAAGTAGATCCAGCTTCTACAAAAATCCCTAACCAAAGCCAAAGCTCAAAACCAATTACGTGTTGCTAGCTCTAGACAAAAAGACAAACAGAAATCCCAACGCGATTCAAAAAAAGGGGTTGTAAATATGCTCTGCAGCGAATCAACCGTCTAGGCACCGCATTAGTGGAATCTGGCCAATATTCTCAGTTAACAGAATTTTTCTCCTCCCCCTCATCCGTAATAAATGAGGATGCTCTCATGGAATGTGAGAGGTCTTAACAATTGCTCCAAACAAAAATTGTTGAAAGTGAAAATTTAGAAAGATCAACCAACTGTTCTCTTTCTTCAGGAAACAAAATGTTCCAGTGACATATCCCCCAATCTTATGTCCCGAATCTAGAAATCCTTGTCTCACTATCATTGTTGATCCCAAAGGCGCCTTAGGTGATATTTCTATCAACTGGAATCCTCTTCTTGTCACCCTAAATGATGCTTCCTCCTCTTTTCATTCTCTTTCTGCCTCTTTTCACATCCTTGGCTTCAGCATTAAGGGCTTCCTCATGAATGTGTACGGTCCTCAAACAGTTGATTCCAAGATGAACCTTCTAAACCACATCGATTGGTTCCACAATACGCACATTGATTCACCTTTAATCATAGGTGGGGACTTTAACATGATATCCAACCTGGAGGAAAAAAAGGGAGGTATCAAGGCCCTCTTAGTCAGATATATGGCCTTCAAAGATACCATTAGTTGTTGCATGTTGGTTGACATCCAAACCTCCTTTGGTTTCTTCACTTGGAAGAACCAAAGAGGCAGAGCACAACAAATTGCTAAGCGTCTTGATCACTTCCTAGTCTATGATAACATTATCACTCTTGGAGGGTTGTTGGATGCCTCTGTCTTACCCATGGTGGGGTCAGATCACTGGCCCATCACCCTCTCTTGGCACAGTCAGGGCACCCCTCTCCACAAACCCTTTAGGTTTGAAAAATTATGGCTCACTGATCCCACCTTTATGGATTCTGTCAGAGCTTGGTGGGAAGATATGTCTTTGACTGGATGCTCCAAAATGGCCATCATGCATCAAAAAATCAAGCGGCTTCATAGTCACCTTAGCTAATGGAATAAGGACACTTTTGGAAATATATTTAAGGGTAAAGAATCCATTCAAGAAATCTTAACTTCTCTCCAATGCTTCACCATGGATCATGGATACAACCAAGAAACTAAACTTCAGGAAAGGGACCTTCTGCACCAACTCAAAAAGAGATGTGAACAAGAAGAGATCTACTAGAGCCAAAAGGAAAGGGTCAAATGGTTGAAAGAAGGAGAAAAGAACACAAGTTTCTTTCACAGATCCACCATTCAACACAGAATGAAGAACAAAATAAGCAAATTTCATGCGGAGAATGGTGAGATTCTAGAGGAGCAGGAAGCAATATCTGAAGAACTAACCAAGCACTTCAATCAGCTCCTCTCGGAACCAAACCAATCCCACCAAGAGGCTGTCACCGAGGTTTTCCAGCACATCCCTCCTCTGGTCAACAATGAACACAATCACTTGCTCATGCAACCTATAACCATGCAACAAGTGGAAGTAGTGGTCAAGCAGATGGCTGACGACACAACACCGGCTCATAATAGCTTCACCATTGACTTCTTTCACCAGTGTTAGACCATGCTCAAAGAGGAGGTCCTTGACTTGTTTTGAGGAATCTCAACAAAAAAGATGGATTCTACCAGCACTCAACGCCACGCACCTAGCCCTCACCCCCAAAGAAATTGGCGCCCCTCACCCTGGTAAGTTCCATCCTATCTCCCTCTGCAATGTTATTTACAAAATCATCTCTAAAGTGGGGACCAACAGACTGGCACGCCTTCTCCCTCCGCTCATTTCACTGCAACAATCTGGCTACGTGGAATGCCACCGAATCCTAGATGGCATAATCCTATCTCATGAGGTGGTCCACTCTCTCAAAACCACCAAAACCCCTGGCATGATTATCGAATTGGACCTCTCCAAGGGCTTTAACAAACTTAGTTGTTTCTTCATAGAAAAATTCTTTTAGCCTTTGGCTTCTATAAAGAATGGGTCCAATGGATCCTTTCCCTCATTTCCTTGGCCTTCTTCTCGATCCTGGTCAATGATTTTGCTTCCACTACCTTCTCTCCCTCACGAGGCATCTGTCAGGGTGACCCTCTTTCCCCTTTCCTCTTCATTCTCATGGCTGAAGGATTAGGGAGAATGATTCAATCAGCTACTGCAACTCACACCCTTAGAGGTATATCACTTCACAATGCCCCCCCTCTAGCTTACCAGCACTTTCTAGATGACAATCTCCTATTTGGACATTCCTATGTTGAAGAATCTTGTACCATTCATTCAATTTTACACATTTTTGAATAAGCCTTTGGAACCACTTTAAACCTTGAAAAATCCCAAATCTTCTTCTTTAATACCGGGTTGCAACACAAAGAAATATAACCTCAATCCTTCGCTTTTCTATCTCCTAGCCGCCTTCTAAATATTTGGGCGTCCCTCTTTTTGATGCGGCCATCAAGCATGCCTCTTTGAAGGAGCTTCTGGACAAACTTGAAAACCGTCTAACTTCTTGGACCTTCTACTCCCTCAATCTCCCTAGTCGTGCGGTCCTGGTCAAGTTCACTCTGCAATCCATGCCTTTATACCCCTTCTCAGTTTTGGCAGGCCCTAAATGGGTCTTGAAAGCTATCCAATCTCTGCAGAGGTATTTTCTTTGGGGATGCAACAACAATAATCATCGTTGGGAACTGGTAAGTTGGGATAAGCTCTGTAAAGAAAAAATGGGTTCCTTGGAATTAGAGATCCTGAGCTGAACAATTAAGCACGCTTGACAAAAATTTGGTGGAACTAGATTTCTAAAAACAACTCCCCTTGGACCAAGTTGTGGAACAAAAAAGACACCCCGGATTATATCCCTCGTTCCCTGATCAGATTTGACAAGGATACTCTAGGATCTCACATTTGGAAGGCGGCCAATAAGCATAGAGTGCTCATCCAACATCATAGTTTCTGGGAAATAAAAGATGGGGACAAATCCCTCTTCTGGTGTGATTCTTGGAAACAATTACCTAGTCCAAAAAGTGTCCTCCTTGACCCTGACAGTCAAAACTACATTCAGCTCAATATACACCTCAAAGTAGAAGATTAATGGAAACCTTCGAATGATGGGTTCCATGAGTGGAAAGATCCCTCCACTTGGCACATGTCTCCCAGTAAAGATCTAACGGACAAAATTTTGCCCGAAATATGCAGCCGCTATCTCAAACAAAATCCTAGTACAAATATCATTCGTTGGGGACATAGGCTGTTGGGTACCTTCTCGATCACAGAATCCTATGATATCTTGTCATCCCCGCTGGACAACTAAGCCACCCCTATTTGGAACCACATTTGGAAGGCCTCTCATTGGCCCAGAATCTCTCAATTTCTATGGATTCTTGTGCACCGTCAGATACTCACTTGGGAAAATCCGGCTAGAAAAGGGTTCCAAGGTCCCTCCATATGTTGTCTATGTAATGAACAATAGGAAACCATAGACCACCTTCTGTACGCTTTCCCCTTCATTAGATCTTTGTGGGACTACGTTGCTAATGCTTTTTGGTGCACTAATAGAATAAAACGTAATGCTACGGATTATCTTCAACAATGGATGGATTCACCTTTTGAAATAAAAATCCGCAATCAACTTTGGACTCTCACCCCGAGATTCATGTTCTGGAGCACCTAGAAAGAGCGCAACAATAGAATTTTTCAGGACACCAAAGGCATGGTCAGATCACTCTAGGATTCGATAAAAAATAATATTCAAGAAACCATTCACTCTAAAGGTTGGACGACTGCTGACCTTCCCACTTCTCAGAGTGAAAAAATCATCTTGGAGGACTTAAGCTTCAACTCCACCATCGTCCCTCCTACTATTAGTAATCCCATGATGTGTATTGCAAGCCCCCTGCAGTGGGATTCTCCCCCTGTGGTCGTCTTCAAAATGAACTTTGATGGTGGCTCCAAGGGAAACCCAGGAAAAGTTGGTTTCGATGGAGTCATTAGAGACCACAACGGAGAGATCATTCATCTTTTCTACGACAACATGGGTCTTGACTCCAACAATGCCACAGAACTGGAAGGCATGGTAGTAGGTTTAATGATAGTTGTCAGATGAATTCTTCTTCCTTTGATTATGGAAGGTGACTCTATGATCCTCCTTTCCCTGGCTGCCAAAATTCACAATGGCATGCTGGCACGGGGTCTTAACTTGTTGACCAATATCCTATCACGTTAGTTCATATTGTGGGTTTTAAAATTATAAAAAATTGAACCAATATATTGTAGGTATTGGGGGGATGAGGGGTTTAAGGTGGGGGTGGGTAGGGTGGTTTATAAGGATTGAGGTATAAAAAAGGGTGGGGAGGAGGTTTTAAGTATTGGGAGGAGGATTCAACAAAAAAAGTTTGGGTCAATATCTATGGAAATTAAGAGTATTCTTTAATATCCCACGATCGTACATGCTATGTGAGAGGTTCACTAAGTGAAGTCCTCGTGCACGTTGGTTTCCAAAGTCACCACCAATTGGTGCCTTGCGCATGGTTCAAGTTGTCTGGTCACCCTCCTACAAAGCATGCAAGATCTCACCTTTCACCACGTGCGCAGGAAAGCCAATGCTTTAGCAGACTACCTGGCTAACTCGAGAGTGAACTCATTATACAACCTAGTGGAAGGCATGTTGCAGGATCCCCTTGATGCCACTATGCTGCTCAAATGAAAACATCTAGCCAGGTATGACCTATCCATCCCAGATGCGGGTGACAACACAGACGCTCATCCGCACGCCATGCCTCGGCTTGTGCACCTGCCACGTTGCAAGCAACATGTGCCTGACACGTCCATCAAATAGGACATCATGATCTCCCAGATCCTTCGATGTTCCTCACACGTGGGAGATGAACTGTATGTCTCTTCAGCACCTATGATGAGGGTTGGCGACACCCTGTACTCCTCCTAGCTTTCATGGATTCGTAGGGATATTCAACATGCACATGTACTTTGGCAAGGAAGACAAAGGTTATTTGCAACATGGAGAATTATTTAACCATCCTTGCTATGTTAAGCTTGGCTCTGAGCATTTCTGGGTTCACTGAGCTCTTGAAATTTTTTCCTCCGCCATAATGTGGTGCCTTTGTTTGGTTGGGGTTTCTCTGCAGTGTCAGCTTGTAGGTTTTAGTGAGTCAAGGTTCAGCCTGATTATCATTTCCAGACAGAGGAAAACACCGCATCGTGCTAGCTCGGGAAAGGGAAAATCCCAGCATGCATGCAGCATGCAAGTCACTGCAGACTATGAAAACCATATTTCTCCTTAGGTACACATCCTTGTTGAAGACTAGGAGGCAAGGGTCCTCAACCAGAAGCTAGCTTATAGACAGGGAGGAAACCAGGTAAATCACTATTGGCTCATTAAACATATGTTATGCAATTTAGTTGAGGATATGCTCAGCTACTGGTCAAATGTCAGGGACTCTGTCCTTGTCATGAAATCCAGAATGGGCAAAATCATCTCTCAGCTCACGACCTTGGATAATACGTTCACGTGGAAAGGCGCGGTTGGTATCACAAGGCATAGTGTACTGGGAGGAGGTGGCAGTGGAAGTGCAACTAGGGGCATTGTGCACATTGGTTGTGGGGGTGGTGGAAGTGGAAGTGGGATAGGTTGCACGAATGCATCTCCATAGGCACCACCTTTCCCCAACCCCTTGACGATGGAGCCGCTATTGAAATTTTTGAAAATCATGATAGGCCAGAAGTCGGAACAATAGCAGCAATCACCTCGACTTGCTCCTAAGGCTGCTACCAACACGTCCATCCCTTCATAGGAAGAATGATATGTGTTCCCTATCATTGAGGAAAACCCCTCGTCCTGAAGAATAATCTCCTCATCTACAGAAATGACTTATCGTTTCAGGTTTCTATGCAATAGTTGTCAAGTTTGTTTATGTCTCTGTCTGTTTTTAAATTTGAACCCTATAACTATGTCTATTTCTTTTATGTTGTCTAAAAATTGGTACTCGGCAAGTCTTATAGTCATGAATAATCTCATCTCTGGTTCTCATAGACGACCCTCCGGTTTTTAGAGGCTTGGGTGGTGGCTTCACCTCCTGAGACCTCCTCTGATCAGGGCTAATTTTGTGCATTTTCTCCTTATATTTTAAAACATCTGTGCAACTTAAAAAAAAAAACATAAGATATACCTTGAGAAAAGTCATTAAGGGGAAAAACCAAGCAAAATTGAGGATTATGCGTTGCTCTTTTTTCCTCCAAATATGCACTACAAATACAAAGAATACTCTTTATGGAATTTCCTATGACTCTGCAGCTAGAATGGATACCACATGACCTCCTACTTCCTATGTTCTATTCTAGTATAAACTCTCATGATGTTTCTCAACTATGAAACAATACAAAACATCAAAAGAATGGAACCCCTTGTTTTCATAGTGTCCCAATATTTAACATATCTTGATAGTCATCTAGGGTTAGGTTTAGGGTTTTTGCATATCCTAACTCTCGATCAGGGATAGGTTTTTGGAGCTCCTATAATGTTTTTGAATGTCCACAAATGATTGGCTCCACATGTGTGAGAAATGAGAGTTGATGCAGAATTTAATTGGTACCGTGGTGGTCAACTTGATAGGTCAACTTGCATGAGGCATAACTTCCTCATATATACTAAGTTTGAGGTGATTCTTTGATCATTGGAAAGGTATCGAAGTGTCGAATCACATGAAGCGACATAAGCATAGAAATTTAGGCCCCATAAAACATCATTTAAACCCTCAAATAGACCCCAAAAGGTTATGGACGCCAAAACTACAAATTGAGATCTTCCCCTAAAATGGACACTACAAGACAATTCACCCAATAATTTAACCCCAAAAGCACCAAAATATATGCCAAATATATATTGATCCATTTTGGATCAGACCCCCAATTTAGAGAAACTTTGGGTCCCCAAAATATTTTACTAAATGAGGTGAGGAATTTTTTCCTCTACCTTCTCCCTGGTCTACCATTTAGCCTTGGCTGGAAAGTTTCCTTTCAACCCCACCTGTTAGAGTTCCTAATATTCTCTCTTGGTTGTTCTGGACATCTTCTATGAAACCATGTCTTTTACTAACTTTGCTTAAGCCTCTGGTGATAATTCCTCTATAGAAGGTAAGACCTTCTTAGGTTCCTATTCCAACATGGAAGGTTCATTGAGTTTCAAATTTTCCACATTCACTACTGAGTAAATGTCCATATATGGGGATAGACTAATTCTGAAGGCACTATCTCCTACCTTATCCAACACTTCAAAATTATTGTATTACAGTTCCTTGACATTGTTACCAAGACCTTGTAGTCTTTCCTTAGTCAAGTGCAACCATACTCTATCTCCCACCTTGAAAGTTTTCTCAACCGTGTGTTGATCATGCATTTCGTTGTACTTTTCTAGTGACTTCTATAATGTCTCATGTACATGCAAATGGATTTGTTGAATCCTATTAATGAATTTTTCAAGTATTAATTCTTCACAAGAGGTGTCTTCTCTCACTCTCCCTTGATGTCCATAAACAACATCTAGGGGTGAAGGCTGCAGATATCCAAATCAAGTTTCAAAGGGTGACTTTCGAATGGAAGTATGGACTTATCTTTTATAAGAGTGATAGATATATATCACATTTTTATCCCAATACTTTGGATGCTTCTGATTGTAACCGCTCAAAAGATGCAACTATAATACCCACATTTTAACCCTTAGAATGTATTGGTTTTATATATAAATTGTGTATATGTGATGTATGATTCCTACCGTGGATCTCAAGGAAAAGGACCCGCTAATGAATGCTTGACTTTAAAAGGAAAGTATTTTATATTTAGCAATCCATGTGCTAGTAAGCCATGAGAAATTGAAAAAAAATGTAAATATTTATAATGCAAATTAAATTCCAAGAGCTGGCTATGGAAGCAACAAAAACTTAGGCGGTTGTATGTATCCACTAGGGAGAGGTGAAGGGTTGTGGGATTGAATCCATTGTTTCCAAGTGTCATTTTGAGAACCCATCTTGACTTCCCTTGTGCTTTAATTTTGTTGTAAGAGGGTAACTGAGAAATCAACTCATGAAATTAATGAAGAATGAGAAAACTCAAAAATTCATATGGATGAGTACAAACTCATTTTGTTTGACCTAGAATTCAATTTCCCTCATGGGACCACCTCAACAACCTAACTTTAATTTGGAGGGACCACCTCATGCAAGTAAAATGAATCAAGGAAAGTAGGATCAACTCAGAGCGATTTAAAAACTATTCCAAGGAAAAAATACCTATCTGCCAGGTATTATGATAACAAAAGGAAGGTTTTCAATGAACTAAAATTGGGATGGAAATCTGTGGAAGAACATGTCAACAAGTTATTGGAACTGTTGAGATATTTAGATTACATTAAATATGAAATGATAAAAAATTCAAGCTTCCTTAAATTCTGCATCAAAATTTCAGAGAGAGGATTGATTTTGTTATTCCACAAACCCTTGATGAAGCCATTAGAATGAAAAAGCACTACTTTGAGCAGAGCAAAGGAAAATTAGAAGTTCATCCAACGTGTAAGGGAAATCCAAGATGAAGGTTTGTCCTGAGGAGAAGTGGATTCAAGCCTCCATTTAAAAATCAGCCAAGAAATTTCCAACAAGGACAACAAGCATGAAGTGGAATTAAGCTGACATTAGCAGCAGAAAAATGAACAAAAGGACCACCTTAGTGTTCGGGATATGGATAGAACCACATGATTGAAGACTTTCCACATTGAAGAGAGAACCCCCACAGATTGCATAACTTAGAAGTAACAGTTACAGTGGAGGATATGGGAAGGGAAACTCCCCAAGTTTATGTAGCATTGGATAATCATTAGGGAGACCATCAATTAACAATAGTGGAAGTTGAAGTTAAGATTTCTATGCAACCAATTTATGTTTTAATTGATCTAGGATCTACTCATAGTTATGTTTCTCCAAAATTGGTTGAATGTTCTCTTTGAAAAATGAAGCATAATAAGTCATGGTTAGTTCAATTATTTATAAGAACAAAAAGAAAAGTGGGTGAAGTGGTGATGGAATATGCCATAGAGCTTAATGAAATTCTCACATAAGTAAATTTAAATGTCCTAGTATCAGGATCCTATATGATGCTCTTATTGGTACAAATTGGTTGGAAAAGCATAGGTCCAAGGTATATTGTTCTGAAAAAGATAGTGAATGCATTGACGAAGAAGGAGGGTCGATATTGGTAAGAGGTATTTCCAAGCAATTTTTAGTAAGGCATATTTCATCCTTATAGTTAAGAAAGTTTTACAAGAAAGGTTGTCAATTATATGCAACCCCTATATCAAATTATTTAGAGGACAAAGGCCCAAAGATAAAACATTATCAGTTGTTACAAGAGTTCAAAGATGTTTTCCCAGATAAAGTTCTGATACTACCACCAAACAGGAACATATGATTTTACAATCGATCTTGTTCCAAGGGACGTAGCAATTTCCAAAGCTACTTATAGAATGATCACACCAAAACTAGTAGAATTAAAGATTCAGATACATGAATTAATGGACAAGAAGTATATAATACCAAGTGTGTCTCCTTGAGGAGTGCATGTGTTATTTGTCAAGAATAAAGATGAGAATTTAAGGTTGTGTATTTATTACAAGAAGCTAAATAAAGTGACAGTAAAGAATAGGTACCCATTGCCCAAAATTAATGATTTGTTCGATCAAATGAAGGAAGCCAAAGTGTTTTAAAAAATTCACTTGATATCTGGTTATCATCAAGTGAGAATAAAACAACAAGACATTCACAATACAACTTTCCAAACAAGGTATGGCCATTATGAGTTATAGTGGTGTCGTTTGGACTTACCAATGCACCTGCCACATTCATGTACCTCATGAATAATGTTTTTAGCAAACATTTGGACAAGTTTGTATTAGTGTTCTTAGATGAAATTATTGTTTATTCAAAGAATGAAGAAGAGCATGGGAAACATGTAAGAATGGTATTTCAAGTTCTTAGAGAGCACCAATTGTATGCAAAGCTAAGAAAGTGAAAATTTTCTCAAAGATGGGTACAATATTTGGTTCATTTTATTTCAGAATGACGAATCTCAATTTATTCAGAAAATATCAAAGCCATAAAGGATTTTCCTACTCCAAATAATGTTATAGATGTTAGATATTTTATGGGTCTTGCAGGATACTATAGAAGGATCATTGAGGGATTCTCCAAGATTTCTCATCCGGTTACATCGATGCAGAGGAAGGATGTAAATTTTGGATGGTTTGAAAAATGTAAAGAAAGCTTTCAATAGTTGAAGAAGTTTCTTACTAGCGTTTCTATTTTGAAGAGTGCATATCCAAAGAATGATTTTGTAGTTTGTATGAATGCTCACATTGAAGGATTGGGTGGTGTGCTTATGCAATAAGGATTTGTGATTTGCTATGAGTTAAGAAAATCGAAAGAGTATGAAAATAATTATGCAACTCGTGGATTATAATTAGCATCCATAGTACATGCTCTCAAGATGTTGAGACATTATTTATTGGGAATAAGTTTCGAGCTTAGGAAATACCACATGAGTTTAAAGTATTTGTTTGATCATCCAAGCTTAAATGCTAGGAAAGCTAGATGGCTGAAATTTTTGTGTGATTTTTATTTTGAAATCAAACATGTAAAAGGAAAAGAGAATGAGGTTGTAGACACCCTTAGTAGAAAATTTCATGTAGCAGCCTTAAGTGTTTGCAAATTAGATTTGGGACCAAGATTTCTTGAAGCCCAAATTAGTTATGAAACGTACCTTCAAGTAAAAGAGAAATTGCAATAGAGAAAATTAGTGGAGTGAGGAGGGGTAAAAGGAGTCGGCCAGCCATGATTCCTTTCCATCCTGAGGGTAGTAGCGATTTTATATTCATCTTTACTTGAATACATAGGATTCACAGTAGTCCCTTGTTCTTCTTGACTTGATAACTCGAGATTGACAATTACTTCTTCTATCAAGGGTGTAGATCTCAATACTTCTTGACCTGAGAACTCAGAATTTGTAACTTCTTATTCTTTTCTAGTCGTAGTCCCTTCTTTGTCCATGAGTGTCGATGCAAAGCCTAGATCTGCTTGACCTGAGAACTTGGGAGTCGACATAACTTGTTCCTTTATGATAGGAATCCCTTGTTCTGATGTGAGTGCTGATGCAAATTTATTCTCTATTTGTCCTAAGCACTTGGACATCGCAACAGCTTCTTTTGGCTTCCCTTCCTTTCTAGTGGTAGTAGCGATTTTATATTCATCCCTACTTGAATACGTAGGCATCACAGTAGTCCCTTGTTCCTCTTGATTTGGTAACTCGAGAGTCAAAGTCACTTCTTTTGTTGAGGGTGTAGATTCCAACACTTCTTGACCTGAGAACTCAGAATTCATAACATCTTCTTTTCTGGTCATAGTCCCTTGTTTTGTCATGACCTGAGAACTTGGGAGTCAGCATATCTTGTTCCTTAATGATAGGAATCCCTTCTTCTGACGTGAGTGCTGATGCATATGCCATGTCTATTTGGCCTGAGCACTCAAAAGTTGCAATAGCTTCTTTAAGATTCGTTTCTTTCTTGGGGGTAGTAACCTCTTCTGCTATCATAAGTGCCATACAGCTTGCATTCCCTTGCATGAAAGGTGAGATGCCACATAATCTTCCTCCTTCAACTAACTTCAGGGTTAGGATTGATGTCTTTCTAGTTTTTCTTTGTCTGCATGCTCCCTAGGTTCTTCTTTATTTATTACTAATTGTATAAAAGAGGTGTATTTTACAACCTAGTACTCGCATGCTCATTTAGAGTTGATAAGTATCTTTTATATAAAATAATAGAATATTATTAAAAATAACATATCCACTTAAATTAAATTTAAATTATATAAACTTGTTATGTCCTCGACAAGGGGATATATATGATTCGTTTAGGTGAATTAATTTAGGAGAAAGATTTAAATTTTTCACATTTCAAATGTTTTTGGTATAGTTTGTATCAAATTTTTTGGGAGGATTATTTAAATTTTAATTTATCCTGCTTCTTATTGGTCCATATAGGTGACCTAGGCTTGGGACATTGTGCCCCAAGACCCGGCGGCGAGCTGGCATAAGCAGAAAATGATCATTTTGTGCCAGACATCTTACACTGTGTGGACGAGATTACGGTGAACAGACTATTGTTGCAGATGGTTTAATAAAAAAATAAGGTGTATATAGTTGTTGGCTTATATTCTCGAGAATAAACCACAAATGTATTTTCAAAATAAGGCTGGACAATATCGTTGAATTCATGAGTCACAATGGTATTTAAAAGAAAATCTAACACATATTAAAGATGACAACATGGCAACTCTGCAATCAATGGGCTGCACACTGCACAATTACTGGCCCCAACAACCTACTTGTCTTGTCACAAAACCTTGCATTGAATACATCTGAATACATCTTTTCATGGCAAGAAGTTTAAGTATCTCTGACAACTCTCAAGGCTTGTTCTTGGAGCTTCCCTTGCGATGACTTGTGTCTATTTACATGCATGTATCTGCTATCATTTTCTTCATGCTTCCACCACTTTGCATTTGCATGCATTTCTTTGATAGTTTTTTAAATATATAAATTGAAGGAACCAGTCAAATCCTTTTAATTTAATAACAACATCAATGCCTAATTCGTGCAGGAATCAAACCGATTTCCTTCAGCGACCTGAGGTAGCACCTTTGGTCATGCAAGCGAATAGGAAAACATGGTTAAAATGGTAGTCTGTGTTACTTTCTTGATGTTCATTTTCATCTATGGTTGGTAATCATAACCCTAAAAACTAATGTATAACCGTTTCTTTGTGCATAGATCAGTTTTGCGAGTTTCTTTGTGCATAGATCAGTTTTGTGAGGGAAGAGTCATTTCTTTTCCAAGGAAAAAGAGATGAATTGTGAGGGAAGTGTCATTTCTTTTCCAAGGAAAAAAAAAATGAATTGTGAGGGAAGAGTCATATTAAAACATCTTCTGAATATCCAAACCACAGTGTCCACAAGATAGTTTTCAGTGTTCAAGAAGAATGAAGACAGCCGCATAACTCAACCCTTCTCGCTTTGGATCTTCATTCACTGGTGTTTCATGTTAAATAGGTAAATTTTGTAACCACGGAGATTTCCGAGTTTTAATGTGGATAGATATAAAAACAAGTACTTTTTACTAAAATAATGAATATTACTGTCATGGTAGCATCCTTCATACCCAAGTGAGCAATTACTAGGATATATTTGAAAGTTGCAAAGCCTTAAGTAATTAACTAATTTGCTTGTTGTCAACTCGAGGGACATTTATTCTCTTAACCAGTGAGGACCGATGATGTGATTCTTCTCCAGTGATGGTTAAGCGGGAAATAAAAATATTTTCTGACAGGTATAGTTTCAACAATAATTTTATTATTTTCACTGTAGATGTTATAATTTCATAAAAGTGTGATTGAAAAAATATGATAAAATATATCCATGACAGTGACATTCATACTACTTGCTATAGTGGACACTATAGAATCATCACGGTACCCTCCCCGCCCCAANATAATTTCATAAAAGTGTGATTGAAAAAATATGATAAAATATATCCATGACAGTGACATTCATACTACTTGCTATAGTGGACACTATAGAATCATCACGGTAACCTACCCGCCCCAAATGTTAAGGTATCAGTCATACCAAATGCTTCACATAATACGCACAAGTCAATTGCAAAAATATAAAGAAAATTTTCCGGGTTATAGAAAGTCAAAACAGTAACTTGGGTTGTTTGTCATTGAATTCCAAGGCAAACAACACCACTCAAACAATCCATCGCAAAAGCAGTTCAGGAGTAGGCTTCTAACTATATAAAATATTACACAATATTAACTATATATAATATTACACAATATTATATATATTACATGCTTTGATGGTACAAGCCAATATTCGCTAACTAGATATGGAAATTGACGCACAGAATGTAAGCCACTCAAATGGTCGTTCTCCAACTATTCCATATCACTTCCATATGGACATATTTACAAGGAGCTAAACATAAAAGGAAATATATAATCCAAAAATATCAATGAAGCCATCAGAGAGAACATTATACATGAATGAAGAAGCAGCTAGAACCAATTTGTTTGAAATCCCTATATACTATTTGATACATTGTTCATGTTTCTTTTCAGTACTTTTTCAGCAATATGTAAATGACACATTAATGAAGAGGAAGTTAGGTCATCCTAATCAATTTCTAGTTTAATTCTGTTTGATACATTAATGAAGAGGAATAATAGATCTGTTTGATACATTGGTCATGCTTATTTTTAGTTTTGATAAAAGGCTTTTTCTTTGAGATTCATGCTTCTTTTTAGTTCTGTTTTATCAGCCCTATGTAACCTTTATAGGTTTTTTATGTGAAATTTGTTTGATACATTGGTCATGCTTCTTTTAATCTATGTGATATGTAACATGTTTCCAGGTTTTCTTATGGTAGAATGGCCTTATGAGCAGTATGTAACCTTTACAAGTTTTCTTCTGTTAGAATGGCCTTATCAGCAGTATGTAAGCTTTATAGGTTTTCGTGTGGTATTAATGAAGAGTGGGCTTACACCCAGGTCTCTTTTGGGGTTTTATGTGATAAAGGAAAACTGTTTTTAAAGATAGTTTTTAATGTTTATGGATTTAAAAAAGGTTATGCAGTTTCAGTAGAGTTATTTTAATGTTAGGAATTAATACTAAAGGGTTATATAGATATTTCTGAATTGTTTGATACTGTTTTATAAATTGTAATAAATGTACCTCTCAATAGAATTTATTCATTGCTCTCTGTTTGGGAAAATACTTAATATAATATAATAATAATATTATGAAGATGAAATGCTTTGGAAACCTTAAATGCTTAATATATTATCTATGAGATAGTTCCATATCTGATAAAAGTCCGGGGTCCTTCAAATCATACTAGCGATGCTTAATATGCTATTATTAAGATAGTTGCATATCTGATAAATTTATTCATTGCTCTGTGTTTGGGAAAATACTTAATATGATATAATATTATAAAAACTAAATGCTTTAGAAATCTTAAATGATTAATATACTATTATTAAGATAGTTCCATATCTGATAAAAAGGTTTAGAGTCCTTAAAATTATCCTGGAAATGCTTAATATGCTATTATAAAGATAGTTCTAGAGTCCTTAAAATCATACTGGCAATGCTTAATATGCTATTATTAAGATAGTTCCATATCTGATAAATTTATTCATCGCTCTGTGTTTTGGAAAATACTTAATACGATATAATATTATACAAACTAAATGCTTTAGAAATCTTAAATGATTAATATACTATTATTAAGATAGCTCCATATCTGATAAAAAGGTCTAGAGTCCTTAAAATTACCGTGGAAATGCTTAATATGCTCAGAGAAAAGTATAGAGCCTTTAAAATCCAGCTCATTTTACTAAAACTTGACAAAGAAAAATCAACTACTAGGAGTTTGTGAGTTTGTACAATTTTATGTCCATGCTCGTTTTCATCATCGAGTAATCGGGTATATTGAGCATAGCTCATCATGTTAGCGTTGGATATTTTTACAGGGATCTTGATCCTTGGTGTAATAGCAGCTTATATGGTACGGTTTTGGGTCATTGTAAATCATTTTAGAGCATCCAAAAATATTGTTCTAAGTGTTCCTCTTAATCTCTTCGCCAATGCGCTTGACAATGCCACTGAGATCATTCTGCAGTGATTCGTTCATCCTCAAGTATGGAATATCAATAATAGAGCATCCAATTGTTAAGCAAAATGCCAAATGCCTTCTAACATATTGACATATGGCATATTTCTTTCACCATGAACTATAAAGATGTTAAAAGTCTCGAAATACATATGGTAATTAATATGGTAATTAGTAAGTATTTCAAGGCATTTAGGCAGTCAATTGATAGTAGGAGGATAGATGAGAAGAATCAGGTGACATCATATTTTAGAACAGGGATTGGTGTCCCATTTTAAATAAATATGAGGGAAGGAAGTCCAGTGTGTGAAGCAGAAGCAGTCAGTAACTTCGTTTACTGGCACAATGGAAGAAGCTGCGCGGTTCCCGCAGGAGGCGACTTTGACAGGCATCCAGTTTGGCCTTGCAGCATCGTCTAGAGAAATTGTAAGTGTAACTGGGTGCATAAAATAGAGAAGAATAATGGGTGCATGAAATATAGAAGAATAATGGGCAATGGGATCCTGGTTTACAGAGCAATTCTAAGGCAAATAATCTATTTTAACTCAGTTAAAACCCATTTTCATGCCAATTCAGTTGAAACCACCTTTGAACTCTAAATGTAAAGAATGTGTATGTATGTTATTCAAGTTAAACAAAATATAGCACTTGTTTTTACATTTTTTGGTTGGGAGTACACTTTTAACCAGTTATCAATCTTAACGACTCTCTCATCCTTGGTAATGATTCTTGTTCTAAGCATTGAAGATTCTCGACAAAACCTGAGGTGGGGTGGGATGGGATGGGATGGGATGAAGAGGGTTTAATAAACTTGTTTGAGCAATTCACGAACTAAACTATTTTCCTGAGAAAGTTACCACCCAACTACTGGCTAAATAATTGACATTGTACTGGAAAGGAAAGGGCTCTTTTGTTGAAAGACAGAAACCAGGCATAATCCATGTTCATTTCCCCAAAGTAGCATCATGCAAAGAATTGCTAATTCAAGAGAATTACCAATTCCACAGTAACTCTAAAAATCACGGTTATTGTAACTTCTTCAGAAGTTTCCTAGAAATTTAAATTTCTTAACGTCATCATCTTGAAAAAGGACGAGCCTTGCTTGTTGCAGCACTAATGTGAAGGACGGTGACGCCATTGTAACATATAGTTTAGAGTACTATACGCATTTTTTTCCATAAAGGCAGTGAATTCCAATAGCTGGTATTAAGTTCTAATTTTACAATGAGATGCTTAGATTTATTTATTGACAACTTGGTTTAACGCTCATGGTCCGACGATTAATTAATTGGAATCCATGCTTTAAATTATACAGTATGGTGCCGACAGATAGTTTAGACTACAATACCCCTTTTTATTCATAAAGACACAAAGACACTGAATCCAAATACCTAGTATTAAGTTCTGATTTTACTATAAACATCTATAGTGGTAGTTATTTATTGAGAAAGGTTAAACGCGCATGAGAGGATTACTCAACTTGAAGCCATGCTTTAAAATATACTCAAATTTGAGCTATTTCACACAAAAAGCATTGTGTGTAAGGCGACGCACAACTTTGTACATTGGATTTCTTGAATTGCCACTTCCCCAACTCTGTAAATTGGATTTCTTGGACTGCCACTTCCCCATCTCCGGCGACACACAATTATGTACATTGGATTTCTCGTCTCCTATTCATGTCAATTTCACGTCTTTCCTTTGCACCATGTCGCTGTAGGCGTCCAAATAGAAACTCTCTTCTCTTTCACCTCAAAGAACTCAATGGATATATCACTTATATACCGATTCCAACCCTAGAAAATTTATATGAACTCAACTTTCTCGCAGCTCTCTAACGCAAATATTGAAGAGACTGATAGAAGCCCCATAGTTTTCCTTTAACCATGGATTTGTTTATCTCTTCTAATGTATTCATCCCAAGTCCTAGCAATCTGACAGAGTACAAGCTTGATCAGGGAATTGTCGGTATATACAATATTACAGCTGGATTGCAATTTCCAATCTTTTTTTATCCGAAAAAACATCGTCGTCTCCTTTGTCGATGAAGTGGCCCAATGTCGGTGCGATATTCACGGCTAAGCACTTTTTTATCTCGTCAATAAAGGCCACCGAAAGATAGTTAAAAAAATAATTAGATTTTAGTAGTAATGAGTTTATCTTTTGGAGGTTTATAGGCATATGCTATTGGTTAATTCATGGTATTATGGTATTTATATTGATAAAGTTTATTTTAGGGTTTGAAGAATTAATCTTTAAATTCTTAATGTGATTAGCTTTACTATAGAATTCGTTATGGCCTAGTTTAGTTGACTAAGGATAATGGAATTTATCCCCTAGGATAATAGAATTTATTGTCTTACTATAAAATATACTCAAATTTGATTTCATACAAAAAAAAGTGTAAGGTTGCCATTGTCATGCCATTTGTTTTAATGTCATGGAGGTGTAACATTGGCATTGTTTGTAAAGCCTTCATTTATATTTTTTTATTTTTCCAAATTGATTAGGTTGAGTGAAATGGGGTCAACACTCGCATTATTTGTAAAGCCTTCACTTATATTTTTTTTATTTTCCAAATTGTTATTAGGTTAGTGAGATGGGGTCGACACTGGCATTGTTTGTAAAGCCTTCATTTATTTTTTTTCCCAAATTGATTAGGTTGAGTGAGATGGGGTTACTATTAATTTAACCCCATATTTATTTTTACCGGTTTATGCTCTCAGATTGGCCATCTACCTTCAACATTTATGAATGACACATCAAAAACACCCACTGAATTTTTTTTTTAATTTTATAGTTTTATGTCTATTTTGATTACTTAATGGTATAGTAAAATGTTTAACAAAATTTTAGGAAATGATAAAACATCTTGCAATGTCTAAATATATTAGAATGATATTTATTTTTAATTTGAAATTTCATAAAAGAAATATTTTTATCATATCATGGTATATTTGAGTAAGAGGTAAAATAATTTTTAATTTACATATTTTTATTATACATGTGTGTTTTTTTTAAATATATATGTATAGAATTGTTACATAAAGTCCATATGGTTTTTATATTTGATAAGTGTGTTAAAATAATTTATGTAATGTCTATTTCATGTAATGAATTTTTCATTTTAACTCAAGTTATTGAGGAAGGCTTGGAATTTGACGGGCATATGCCTCCGGTCAAAATACTATTGAAAATCTTAAGAACCCGTTTCAAAGAAGGGGCAAATAATTAGGTGGAACTTATTTTCAAAATGTTATTAATTTTTATTAATAGATTTTTTTGAGATAGGTGTATACTTACATAAGTGGTTATTATGATATATGTAATAATGGAAATTGTTGTCTTACTTTACTAAAACTTTTCTATTTGATTGAAGGGTGGGTGGTGAGTTTTCCTTCAATGAGGAAGGTTTTGATTTCTTTCAATCTCTTCTTTTTCTTATATTGGCTTAGCATTATTCAAATATGGAGTATTGCCCTCACTTTCATTGCCTTTCTTTTACCTTTCTACCCTTCCTTTAGAGGATAACTTACTTTTCAAGCCCAAATGTGCAACTCCAAGAGAGAGGTGGGTACCATTTTAGAAGGAGAAGTTAGTTTGAACGACATTATCCAAAAATGTCATTAGCTTAACCACCCAACAAGCATCGACAATTTATCATTTAGCTAATAAAAAATGGTTCATCCCCACTTTGTATTTAGGCTTGTCTTTATGTCCTTCATGGCCTATTTGAGATGTAGTAGTAGTTCTCGCATAGTTGGTAAAGCTCATCCTCCCTTTGGATCCATTGAAATAGAACTTGAGTCTAGAGTCTTCTAAGTAGTCAAATCTCTAGCATCCTCAAAAGGATGCCTAAGTAGGCTAAAACAACATTTATTCTATCTTTATTGAGTTTTAAGTAGGCTATAACAAAATTTAATCTAGTTTTATTGAGCTTTAATTTTTTCATAGGCAATTGCAAACTGCTAGCTATCACGGATGCAATGTCGAGGACATTGCCACCTCCTCGCTCTTGTATATATATATAAAACAAGATAAATTAAAATCATAAATATTGAATTATACATTTCTTAAAATCATCCACTCTAAAAAAAAGTTATATATTAGATTATACATTTAATCAAAATTTCTACTCTAAAAAAAGGGTTTGCACATCTAAACAAATTTGATCTCTCCGTACTTAGTAAATACCTTTTAAATACATCAATGATATCAATATTCAAACAAGACATATTTAATTTGATCTCTCCGTACTTAGTAAATACCTTTTAAATACATCAATGCTGATATCAATATTCAAACAAGACATATTGAAAATTAAATAGATCTACATACGTACGCTCTGCTACTCCCTTCAAAGAAACATAAACAAATTTATTACTAATATCAAGATTTGACCAAAACATATTGAAAATTAAATAGACGTATGCTCTTCTACTCCTCTTCAAAGAAACATAAATAAAATGGGAAGCCCGGATTGGAAATTGGAATAGTAGCCGCCGTGTACTCAAAATCCGGCCGTTGCGGAGCCACTAACGTATTCGTACTGGTGAGGTGGGTCGAGAATCCATGGTGCTTTTCATACGACCCATCCACACCTTCACCGTTCCGTCAAGGCTTCCACTGTCACAGATAAACGAATTCACGTGGAAATCCATGATAGTCGTGGCTATGCATTTCACAGGTGCGTTGTGCGCCTCCATTACTGCAATGCAACATATTCCCGTGCCGCCCGCTTCCTTTTTCCAAACACGAATGGTTGAATCAGCCGAGCCACTCAACAGCATATCGCGAACAGTCTCCAGACAGAGCACGGAGTGAAGGTGGCCTCGAAGAAAGCCGGAGTGATGAAATATTCGGTCGGAGAATTGGTCTTCCTCCCAGTAGTGAATATATCCATCGTAACAACCCGCGTACAGAACGGGCGAGCCATCGGGGCCGAGGCAGAGGACTTTCACGGGTGATAGTCGCATGTTAAGGGTCGCCATTCGCTCCTGCTTAGGTTCTTGGGCACGACGCTGTCGCCTCCATACCTTCACCGTGTTGTCGTCGGACCCGGTGAACAGAAGCCCGTCGTGTCGCACGACGACGGCATTGACAGCCTCAATGTGCGCTTCGATAGTGTCAACGCACTTGGACTCCGACACTTTCCAAACCTTCACAGTCTTATCCGACGATGCCGAGTACATCAAATCGGTGTTTGCATCGTAAGCAAGGCAGGTCACGGTTCCCGAGTGTTTGGCCCTGCGGGTGCCGTGGTTGTTTACGAAGGGCCTGAAAAAGTTGTGAAATCTGTTCAACTTGGGAAGCGTGGCCACGCGGGTGTGGACGTTGGGATTCGAGCGCGATCTTCGCCACAGGCGTATCTTGTTGTCCCCATGACCGCTCAAAATTTGATCACCGGCAACGAGCATAGCCTTGACGTTGCCCGACCCGGACTTGAGACAACTATGTTGTGCGAAATCCGGGTGTCTCCATAGCCTTATGCTTTTGCTGTTAGAGCCCGTGTACAGAAAGCCGTCTGCCGTAATCGATATCGAATATATTTGCCCGCCCGGCTTGACCATCGAAGCAACGCATCTAACAGAAGGAGGAGGAGCGACTTTGGGCGAATTGAAGGGCAGCAGCGTCGTCCAGGGAGACGGAGCGTAAGCGTTAGAAGAGGCCGTGCTGAAGCGTCCCGGGGACACGCTGCGATCGGATGGAGACGGGGAATACATTGGATTGATGTAGTCGGGATTTATCATTTCCCAAACTTCGTTGCTCATTTTTTTCCCTCCGCTTCTCACAGTCGTGAGTCGCAGGTTGCAGTGCAATTTTCCAGCCACTCGAATGTTGTAGATAAAACATCAATGCTCCCACTCGAGTTACTCTGCAGGTTATTCTGTACCAGACTGCAACCATTTAATAATAGAAAATGACTTATATTTTGTTTCAGACAAGAAATTATTCAGTTCTGATTTTAATTTCGAAGTAAATCTCGTCCATGGTTTGTTTTGGTGTATTTATTTTATTTTATTGATTGCAGAAAACACATTACGAAACACCAATATGCCTATGCAGCTAATTCAAAATTGAAAACTCTGAACATTGGTTTACGTGCTCATACATCTCCTCCTTTTCGAATTAGGATGGAATACAGGATTAGAACTAGTCGCTTACATCAGACGACAAGAAGTTTCCTCCCTTTCTGAGAGCTTTATTTAGAAGACTGCATACTAAATAATCACTACTCCCCTGCTGGCTTCTTAGTATCAATTGTTGGGTAGTTTATACGAATCTGATATCCTGGCCTGGCTCCGTTGTTCCCCATCCGATCTTCCTGGCTTGTGTAAGAGCACGCTGTAGGAGTAGAGCAATAAATAAATAAATCAAATGAAGGAGATAAAAGAAAGAAAGCAATCATACTGATCTGTAAGCTAGACTGAAATCTTATATGTAAAGGAATTTGACAGCCATGAATTCACTTAAAACTTAAAATGAAGGGTAGGAAAAATCCAAGACGGTCATCAAATTTGGGTTTGACAGGCAGAGTTTATTTGAAATTCCAGGCCTGGGCCATACAAAGCTGTCCTGTGGTTAAATCTGAGCACTATTTACGCTGCTGCTCACTGCTCAGCATTGTTCAATCTGTGTCTGCCGTTGCTTTAGATACCTTGGATGTTAGCACTGCTGCCATCATTAATCATTTTGGGGTAGAGTAATGATTGCTGCTTCATGCTTATTTTTGGCAATTGGATCTCAAAGTGTTGAGATCCAAGTGTTGAGATCCAACTGTTGACAAATCGGCAATGAGTTTGTTGGTAAATTAGCAATAAGTTTTAGGGCACCCAGGGCTGATTAATATTGGCCCACTTATGTATCCTTACAGTATGAATATTAACCCCATTAAATTCATTGCTTTTCAAATTTTGATTTTTCTTATAGACACCACCTTAAATGAACCATTTAGTCACTGAAGGATGAATAAGCTTTTGAAATAATAAATACTCTTCACTAGGGGGCAGCATTTAGTCACTACATGATGAATAAGCTTTTGAAATAATAAATACTCTTCATTAGGGGCTAGGGCAAACAATATTTAGCATGCTGCAGATAATTTAATATTGCTGTAGCATGCTTGATGATAGTTGGATCTTGAGTTGCTCGAGATCTAACATGCTGCAAAGCATTTAATGGGGCTGTAGCATGCTTGATGATAGTTGGATATTGAGCTGCTCTGTAATAGATCTAAATGCTTTGCTGCATAATCAAGTGCATGAACTTAGATGACTTTCATCAAACTCCTTAACCTAATAAGTAAGAAACACCACTATAAATGCAGCATTTAGTCACTACATAATAAATAAGCTTTTGAAATAAAAAATGCACTTTCCTAGCGGCCAGAGCATCAACTTGGGTGGCTTTGACTAGAGTGAGAAGACTCCTTAACCTACAAGAATTGACTATATATATTAACTATAACTTAAAATAATATCATATATATTTTGTTTTTGACTAGTAGTACCATATATGGAATAAGCCTACATGTATTTAACTAGTAGTACCATATATGAATTTCTAATAAATAATTGACAATAAATATATTTTTAAATTATAACTTAAAATAATATCATATATATTCTTTTGTTTTTCAGTAGTAGTATTATATATGGATTTTGCCTACATGTTTTTAACTAGTAGTACCATATATGGATTCCTCATAAATAACATTGGTGTCATAATATTATTTTAAATTTGTCAATAATTCATAATTTTAAGATTGTATAAGGTAAAAATAAGAAAATAGCTTAAATATTAAAAATAGTTTAAATATTTTACATTTGAAAATTTTCTAAACTTTACATTTTTAAAAATAAAAATTAATTTTATAGACTTAAAATTTATAATAAAAATAATAAATAAATTATTTTATAAAAATATATGAAAATATTTCATAACCACTTAATAAATATATTAGACACTTCAATAGTACATTAAAATCCCTCTTTCATAATAGATATGATAGTATGGTTTACAATGTTTTCATGAGCATACCTCTTCTCTTGCACCCATTTTTCAACACACTTGTGTTGCCAAAAAGAAGAAGCTAGGGACATGCCTAAAGGCATTTCATTATTCATCAAGATTCCCTTCTCCATAATAGAACTCTTCCATGAGTATGTCTTCTCCTATGGTTACAATCTCCTGGATTTCCTTCGCCACAATAGAACTCTTCCATGAGTATGTCTTCTCCTATGGTTACAATCTCCTATCCCTCATTAGTCAATATTGTGGAGTCCATAAGAACCTTCTTTCAAGACCTTATTCTCACGGACTACCACACATTCTACCTCTCTAAACATTGTCATTAATGTTGAAGACCTTATTGAACCTGATCCAAACATTTTTTGGGTGACTATGTCCATAACTCCCCACTCTCATCCATTGATCTTTAAATTGTCGTAATTACCCTACCAGAACAATTCATCACAATCAGTCTTACAACTTCGTTCATTGTGTTAATTTATTTCCATAAAATAATGAATAACATGGAACTAAAAGAGAAATAATTAGAGAAAAAGCATGCATCCACACAATCAACATAAGATATACCTTAGGAAAGTAAGGAAAAGGTTCACTAAATCAAAATAATATTGTGGATTGATGGAGTCCAGGTCTAGCCCAAGACGATGAGCTCTGCTAGGGGTTGTGATCTGGTTTAAACTTGTCTCCCTCAAAGATCTACCTGATACTCTGTCTCTGCCCTAGCACTTGAGCCGCCCATTGGTCTTCTCTGCTTCTGCAACATGACGACAGTCTTGGGCAGGGGGAGGCAGGCCCCTCTTGGTCACATGACACTCATAAATCGGCTATTGGCCCGACTGGGTTTGGATCCACAGTAAAAATTAGTACGAAAGACATCCCCATCCCTATGGACGACATTGGAAATGTTGAAAAGACTTCCACTGAAACCGGAACGCGAAGTGGTGGAATCCCTTCACAGCGAAGGAAATCATGCATCCCTTGCTCAACAGACTGCCAATGCTTATCGCTTTTGGCTGAAAGAATAAACACTAGGGCTCAGAGAAATGAAATATCATGCCCTAATTGTCAAATTTATGGGGTTTTGACCAACAGAGCAGACCCTTCGAGGATGGATCACAGTAAAATGGAAGCCTAAAGCCCATTTCAACCTGCAGCTGGGTTCGAAAGGATTTTTCACTATCATTTTGCACCACCTAGAGGACAAGGCTCATGTTGAAGAAGGCAGTTCATATTTCTTCAATTTTGCATGGCTATACCGTAAGGAACTGGGTGGAAATATTCTGCCCAGAGAAAGAGGAATTTTCTTGGGATTCCTAGATAAGAATATTCTCGCTTCCTCAGGAATACTTGGACGAATCCACACTATAAGAGATTGGAAACACCTTGGTAAATTTTGTTTGAACAACGGACCAAACAAGAATGAACAAATACACCTCCTATGCCAGGATTCGTGTCTACATGCACATAGCTCAGGCTCTTCCGAATGCCATTTGCCTCTCCCATGAAGATAGTGACTGGATCCAACCTCTAGACTATGAGCACATTCCCTTCAGATGTCAAAAATGCCATGAAAATGGGCACCTATTCAGAGAATTCCCCACCAACAAATCACTGAAAATACAAAAGAATGCTAAAATTGATGACCAAGGGTTTCAGCACACAGCCAGAAAAATGTAATCATAGGAGACCGCCGCAAGAAAAGAACCAGAATCAGCCTTCGACAACTAGCAACAACTTCCAAGTCCTGGAAGAAAACCAGAATGACTCTGAATAGGTTCTGGTGCATGAGGAAATAGGGAAGGTGCCTCTGCTTGAAAAAGCAGATCCAACAAATCCTCAGCATAAAGAGAACTTCAATGAAAGATCTAATTCAAACACGAATGTCTTTCAGGGGGAAACCCCATCGGATCACAGGATGGCAGATCAAAACCCTGAACCTGAAGAGGAGGAAGATATGAAAGATACCATTCCAGAAGGTCTTAATCTTCTTGGTCTCAAAGATGCGTGCACCAGAAAAGCTTTCAACTCGATCCCTCCCAAGCAGATCCAGCTTCTACAAAAATCCCTAACCAAAGCCAAAGCTCAAAACCAATTAGGTGTTGCTAGATCTGGACAAAAAGATAAACAGAATGCCCAACGCGATTCAAAAAAATGATTTGTATATATGATCTGCAGCGAATCAACCGTCTAGGCACCGCATTAGTGGAATCTGGCCAATATTCTCAGTTAACAGAATTTTTCTCCTCCCCCTCATCCGTAATAAATAAGGATGCTCTCATGGAATGTCAGAGGTCTTAACAGTTCCTCCAAACAAAAATTGTTGAAAGTGAAAATTTAGAAAGATCAACCAACTGTTCTCTTTCTTCAGGAAACAAAATGTTCCAGTGACATAGCCCCCAATATTATGTCCTGAATCTAGAAATCCTTGTCTCACTATCGTTGTTGATGCCAAAGGCACCTCAGGTGGTATCTCCATCAGCTGGAATCCTCTTCTTGTCACCCTGAACGATGCTTCCTCCTCTTTTCATTCTCTTTCTTCCTCTTTTCACATCCTTGGCTTCAGCATTAAGGGCTTCCTCATGAATGTGTACGGTACTCAAATGGTTGATTCCAAGATGAACCTTCTAAACCACATCGATTGGTTCCACAATACACACATTGATTCGAATTTAATCATAGGTGGGGACTTTAACATGATATCCAACCTAGAGGAAAAAAAGGGAGGTATCAAGTCCCTCTTAGTCGAAGATATGGCCTTCAAAGATACCATCAGCTAATGCATGCTGGTTGACATCCAAACCTCCTTTGGTTTCTTCACCTGGAATAACAGAAGAGGCGGAGCACATCAAATTGCTAAGCGTCTTGATCACTTCCTATTCTATGATAAAATTATCACTCTTGGAGGGTTGTTGGATGCCTCTATCTTACCCACGGTGGAGTCGGATCACTGGCCCATCGCCCTCTCTTGGCACAGTCAGGGCACCCCTCTCCACAAACCCTTCAGGTTTGAAAAATTATGGCTCACTCATCCCACCTTTATGGATTCTGTCAGCTCTTGGTGGGAAGATATGTCTTTGACTGGATGCTCCAAAATGGCCATCATGCATCAGAAACTCAAGCGACTTCGTGGTCACCTTAGTTAATGGAATAAGGACACTTTTGGAAATATATTTAAGGATAAAGAAGCCACTCAAGAAATCTTAACTTCTCTCCAACGCTTCGCCATGGATCATGGATACAACCAAGAAACTAAACTTCAGGAAAGGGACCTTCTGCACCAACTCAAAAAGAGATGTGAACAAGAAGAGATCTACTGGAGCCAAAAGGAAAGGGTCAAATCGTTGAAAGAAGGAGAAAGAATCTCACAAGTTTATTTCACAGATCCACCATTCAACATAGAATGAAGAACAAAATAAGCAAATTTCATGTGGAGAATGGTGAGATTCTGGAGGAGCAGGAAGCAATATCTGAAGAACTAACCTGGCACTTCAATCAGCTCCTCTCGGAACCAAACCAATCCCACCAAGAGGCTGTCACCAAGGTTTTCCAACACATCTCTTCTCTGGTCAACAATGAACACAATCACTTGCTCATGCAACCCATAACCATGCAACAAGTGGAAGCAATGGTCAAGCAGATGGCTGACGGCACAACACCGGCTCATGATAGCTTCACCATTGACTTCTTTCACCATTGTTGGACCATGATCAAAGAGGAGGTCCTCGACTTGGTTGAGGAATCTTGACAAAAAATATGGATTCTGCCAGCACTCAACGCCACTCACCTAGCCCTCACCCCTAAAGAAATTGGCGCCCCTCACCCTGGTAAGTTCCATCCTATATCCCTCTGCAATGTTATTTACAAAATCATCTCTAAAGTGGTGACCAACAGACCAAAACCTCTTCTCCCTCTGCTCATTTCACTGGAACAATCTAGCTACGTGGAAGGCCGTCGAATCCTAGATGGCATAATCCTGTCTCATGAGGTGGTCCACTCTCTCAAAACCACCAAAACCCCTAGCATGATTCTCAAATTGGACCTCTCCAAGGCCTTTAACAAACTTCATTGGTTCTTCATAGAAATATGCTTTTAGCCTTTGGCTTCTATAAAGAATGGGTCCAATGGATCCTTTCCCTCATTTCCTTGGCCTTCTTCTTGATCCTGGTCAACGACTCTCCTTCCACTACCTTCTCTCCCTCACGAGGAATCTGTCAGGGTTACCCTCTTTCCCCTTTCCTCTTCATTCTCATGGCTGAAGGATTAGGGAGAATGATTCAATCAGCTACTGCAACTCACACCCTTAGAGGTATATCACTTCACAATGAACCCCCCTCTAGCTTACTAGCAATTTCTGGATGACAATCTCCTATTTGGACATTCCTATGTTCCATAATCTCGTACCATTCATTAAATTTTACACATTTTTGAAGAAGCATTTGGAACCACTTTAAACCTTGAAAAATCCCAAATATTTTTCTTTAATACCGGGGTTGCGACACAAAGAAATATAACCTGAATCCTTCACTTTTCTATCTCCTACCCGCCTTCTAAATATTTTGGCGTCCCTCTTTTTTATGCGGCCATCAAGCATGCCTCTTTGAAGGAGCTTCTAGACAAACTTGAAAACCATCTAACTTCTTGGACCTTCTGCTCCCTCAATCTCCCTAATCGTGCAGTCCTAGTCAAGTTCACTCTGCAATCCATGCCTTTATACCTCTTCTCAGTTTTGGCAGCCCCTAAATGGGTCTTGAAAGCTATCCAACCTCTGTAGAGGTATTTTCTCTGGGGATGCAACAACAATAATCGTTGTTGGGAACTGGTAAGTTGGGATAAGCTCTGTAAAATAAAAATGGGTTCCCTAGAATCAGAGAACCTGAGCTGAACAATCAAGCGCGCTTGACAAAAATTTGGTGGAACTAGATTTCTAAAAACAACTCCCCTTGGACCTTGTTGTGGAACAAAAAATACGCCCTCGATTATATCCCTCATTCCCTGATCAGATTTGACAAGGATACTCCAGGATCTCACATTTGGAAGGCAGCCAACAAGCACAGAGCGCTCAGGGCCAACATCATAGTTTCTGGGAAATAACAGATGGGGACCGTAAGCCCTCTTCTGGTGTGATTCTTGGAAACAATTACCTAGTCCAAAAAGTGTCCTCCCTGACCCTGATAGTCAAAACTACATTCAGCTCAATATGCACCTCAAAGTAGAAGAGTACTGGAAACCTTCGAATGATGGGTTCCATGAGTGGAAAGATCCCTCCACTTGGCACATGTCTCCCAATAAAGATCTAACAAACAAAATTTTGCTCGAAATATGCAGCCGCCGTCTCAAACAAAATCCTGGTACAAATATCATTCGTTGGGGACATAGGCTGTCGGGTACCTTCTCAGTCAAAGAATCATATGATATCTTATCAGCCCTGTTGGACAACCAAGCCACCGCTATTTGGAACCACATTTGGAAGGCCTCTCATTGGCCCAAATATCTCATTTTCTCTGGCTTCTTATGGACCGTCGAATACTCACTTGGGAGAATCTGACTAGAAAAGGGTTCCAAGGTCCCTCCAAATGTTGTCTCTGCAATGAACAATAGGAAACCATAGACCACCTTCTGTACGTTTTCCCCCTCATAAGCTCTTTGTGGGACTACATTGCTGAAGCTTTTCGGTGCACTAATAGAATCAAAGGTAATTCTATGGATTATCTTCAACAATGGATGGATTCACCTTTGGAAATCAAAATCCTCAATCAACTTTGGACTCTCACCCCGAGATTCATGTTCTGGAGCACCTAGAAAGAGCGCAACAAGAGAATTTTTCAGGACACCAAAGGCATGGTCAGATCGCTCTGGGATTCGATAAAAAATAATCTTCAATAAACCATTCACTCTAAAGGTTGGATGACTGCTGACCTTCCCACTTCTCAGAGTGAAAAAATCATCTTAGAGGCCTTAAGCTTCAACTCCACCATCGTCCCTCCGGCTATTAGTAATCCCATGATGTGTATTGCAAGCCCCCTGCAGTGGGATTCTCCCCCTGCGGCCATCTTCAAAATGAACATCGATGGTGCCTCCAAGGGAAACCTAGGAAAAGCTTGTTTCGATGGAGTCATTAGAGACCACAACGGAGAGATCATTCATCTTTTCTACGACAACATGGGTCTTGACTCCAACAATACCGCAGAACTGGAAGGCATGGTAGTAGGTTTAACGATAGTTGTCAGATGAAATCTTCTTCCTTTGATTATGGAATGTGACTCTACGATCATCCTTTCCCTGGCTGCCAAAATTCACAATGTCACACTGGTTTCCAAAGTCACCCCTAGTTGGTGCCTCGCGCATCATTTAAGTTGTCTAGTCACCCTCCTACAAAGCATGCAAGATCTCACCTTTCACCACGTGCGCAGGAAATCCAACGCTTTAGAAAACTACCTGGCTAACTCGGGAGTGAATCCATTATACAACCTAGTGGAAGGCACGTTGCAAGATCCCCTTGATTCCACTGTGCTGATCAAATGCAGACATCTAGCCAGGTATGACTTGTCCATCCTGGATGCAGGTGACAACACAGACGCTCATCCGCGCGCCATGCCTCGGCCTATGCACCTACCGCGTTGCAAGCAACATGTGCCCGACATGTCCATCAACTAGGACATCATGATCTCCTAGATCCTTCAATGTTCCTCACATGTGGGAGATGAAATATATGTCTCTTTGGCACCTATGACGAGGGTTGGCGACACCCTGTACTCCTCCTAGATTTCATGGATTCGTAGGGATATTCAACATGCACATGTACTTTGGCAGGGTAGAAAGAGGTTATTTGCACCATGGAGAATTATTTCACCATCCTTGCTGGGTTAAGCTTGGCTCTGAACATTTCTGGGTTCACTGAGCTCTTGAAAGTTTTTCCTCCACCATAATGTGGCGCCTTTGTTTGGTTGGGGTTTCTCTGCAGTGCTCATCTTGTAGGTTTTAGTGAGTCAAGGTTCAGCCTGATTATCATGTCGAGATAGAGGAAAACACCGCATCGTGCTAGCTTGGGCAGGGGAAAATCCCAGCGCGGATGCAGCCTACAAGTCACTGCAGACTATGAAAACCATATTTCTCCTTAGGTATGCATCATTGTTGAAGACTGAGAGGCAAGGGTCCTCAACCAGAAGCTAGCTTACAAACAAGGAGGAAACCAGGTAAATCACTATTGGCTCATTAAACATATGTTATGCAATTTAGTCGAGGATATGCTCAGCTACTGGTCAGATGCTAGGGACTCTGTCCTTGTCATGAAAGCTAGAATGGCTGAAATCGACTCTCAGCTCACGACCTTGGATAATACGTTCACGTGGAAAGGCACGGTTGGTATCAAAGGGCATGGTGTATTGGGAGGAGGTGGCAGTGGAAGTGCAACTGGGGGCAATGTGCACATTGGTTATGGGGGAGGTGGAAGTGGGAGTATGACAGGTTGCACGAATGCGTCTCCATAGGCACCACCTTTCCCCAACCCCTCGACAATGGAGCCGCTCTTCAAATGTTTGAATATCATGATAGGCCAGAAGTCGGAACAACAGCAGCAATTGCCTCGAACTGCTCCTAAGGCTGCTACCAATACGTCCAGCCCTTCATAGGAAGAATGATATGCGTTCCCTATCATTGAGGAAAACCCCCGATCCTGAAGAATAATCTCCTCATCTATAGAAACGACTTATCGTTTCAGGTTTCTGTGAAATAGTTGCCAAGTTTGTTTGTGTCTCTGTCTGTTTTTAAATTTGAACCGTATAACTATGTCTATTTCTTTTATGTTGTCTAAAACATGGTACTCGGCAAGTCTTATAGTCATGAATAATCTCATCTCTGGTTCTCATAGACGACCCTCCATTTTTTAGAGGTTTGGGTGGTGGCTTCACCTCCTAAGACCTCCTCTGATCAAGGCTAATTTTGTGCATTTTTTCCTTATATTTTAAAATATCTGTGCAACTTACAAAAAAAACCATAAGATATACCTTGAGAAAAGTCATTAAGGGGAAAAATCAAGCAAAAGTGAGGATTATGTGTTGCTCTTTTTTCCTCCAAATATGCACTACAAATACAAAGAATACTCTTTATGAAATTTCCTATGACTCTGCAGCTAGAATGTATACCACATGGTCTCCTACTTCCTATGTTCTATTCTAGTATAAACTCTCATGATGTTTCTCAACTATGAAACAATACATAACATCAAAAGAATGGAACCCCTTCTTTTCGTAGCGTCCCAATATTTAACATATCTTGATAGTCATCTAGGGTTAGGTTTAGGGTTTTTGCATATCCTAACTCTCGATCAAGGATAGGTTTTTGGAGCTCCTATAATGTTTTTGAATGTCCACAAATGATTGGCTCCACATGTGTGAGAAATGAGAGTTAATGCTGAAATTAATCGGTACCGTGGTGGTCAACTTGATAGTTCAACTTGCATGAGGCATAACTTCCTCATATATACTAAGTTTTAGGTGATTCTTTGATCATTGGAAAGGTATCGAAGTGTGGAATCACAGTAAGCGACATAAGCATAGAAATTTAGGCCCCATAAAACATCATTTAAACCTTCAAATAGACCCCAAAAGGTTATGGACGCCAAAACTACAAAGTGAGATCTTCCCCCAAAATGGACACTATAAGACAATTCACCCAATATTTAAACCCCGAAAGCACCAAAATATATGCCAAATATATATTGATCCATTTTGGATCGGACCCCTCAATTTAGAGAAACTTTGGGTCCCCAAAATATTTTACTAAATGAGGTGAGGAAGTTTTTCCTCTAGCTTCTCCGTGGTGTACCATTTAGCCTTGGCTAGAAACTTTCCTTTCAACCCCACCTGTTAGAGTTCCTAATATTCTCTCTTGGTTGTTCTGGACATCTTCTGTGAAATCATGTCTTTTTCTAACTTTGCTTAAGCCTCTGGTGATAATTCCTCTACAGAAGGTAATACCTTCTTAGGTTCCTATTCCAACATGGAAGGTTCATTGAGTTTCATATTTTCCACATTCACTATTAAGTAAATGTCCATATATGGGGGTAGACAAATTATGAAGGCACTATCTCCTACCTTATCCAACACTTCAAAATTATTGTATTACAGTTCCTTAACATTGTTACCAAGACCTTGTAGTCTTTCCTTAGTCAAGTGCAACCATACTCTATCTCCCACCTTGAAAGTTTTCTCAACCCTGTGTTGATCATTCATTTTGTTGTACTTTTCTCATGACTTATTTAATGTCTCATGTACATGCAAATGGATTTGTTGAATCCTATTAATGATTTTTTCAAGTATTAATTCTTCACAAGAGGTGTCTTCTCTCACTCTCCCTTGATGTCCATAAACAACATCTAGGGGTGAAGGCTACAGATATCCAAAACAAGTTTCAAAGGGCGACTTTCGAATGGAAGTATGGACTTATATTTTATAAGAGTGCTAGATATATATCACATTTTTATCCCAATACTTTCGATGCTTCTGATTGTAACCGCTCAAAAGATGCAACTATAATGCCCCCATTTTAACTCTTAGAATGTATTGGTTTTATATATAAATTGTGTATATGCGATGTATGATTCCTACCGTGGATCTCAAGGAAAAGAACCCGCTAATGAATGCTCAACTTTAAAAGGAAAGTATTTTATATTTAGCAATCCATGTGCTAGTAAGCCACGAGAAATTGAAAATAAATGTAAATATTTATAATGCAAATTAAATTCCAAGAGCTGGCTATGGAAGCAACAAAAATGAGGGGGTTGTATGTATCCACTAGGGAGAGGTGAAGGGTTGTGGGATTGAATCCATTGTTTCCAACTGTCATTTTGAGAACCCATATTGACTTCCCTTGTTGTGCTTTAATTTTTTTGTAAGAGGGTAACTGAGAAATCAACTCATGAAATTAATGAAGAATGAGAAAACTCAAAAATTCATATGGATGAGTACAAACTCATTTTGTTTGACCTAGAATTCAATTTACCTCACGGGAAATTGTTTTCCATCATCCCCATTCCATTTTTGAACAACCAGACATCAATTCTCAGCATAATTTGGATTCCCAAAAGTGAAAATTACAGGAATCACAACCCCAATACCTATAAACTCCCCATATCCTATTCCCCGCCGCTAATACCTACAGTATATTGACCTTAATTTTCACATTTAAAACCACCCCTTTATCAATGAACATGATAATATATTTCTCAACAAGGTTAATCCCCCATGTGTAGAAGCCACACTAGAAAGAGGAATCCAAGTCCAGGAAATTGTTCTTTGAGCATGGCATGCAATTATCCTTGTCAAGATCTTCTTATAGCAGGTCATGTGATTTTCTAGGTTCTTGAAGCATCCCAAAGAATTCTTCTAGCGGGTTTGAAATAATAATGAATTTTAAAAGGATTCTAGAAGGAAAATTTATAAAGGCAAGGTCTCACACATTTGATGGAGAAAGCAAGACAGGTCAAGTGGTGAAAGCATGGCTTCTTGGAATGAATAAATAGTTTAGGAATTATGATTAATCAGGAAATGAAAAGGATAGAATTTCCATTTACAACCTCAACAACCTAACTTTAATTTGGAGGGACCACCTCATGCAAGTAAAATGAATCAAGGAAAGTAGGATCAACTCAGAGCGATTTAAAAAGTATTCCAAGGAAAAAATACCTATCTGCCAGGTATTATGATAACAAAAGGAAGGTTTTCAATGAACTAAAATTAGGATGGAAATCTATGGAAGAAAATTTCCACAAGTTATTGGAACCGTTGAGATATTTAGATTACATTAAAGATGAAATGATAAAAAATTAAAGCTTCCTTAAATTATGCATCAAAATTTGAGAGAGAGGATTGATTTTGTTATTCCACATACCCTTGATGAAGCCATTAGAATGCAAAAGCACTACTTTGAGCAGAGTAAAGGAAAATCAGAAGTTCATCCAACATGTAAGGGAAATCCAAAATGAAGGTTTGACCTGAGGAGAAGTGGATTCAAGCCTCCATTTAAAAATAAGCCAAGAAATTTCCAACAAGGACAACAAGCATGCAGTGGAATTAAGCTGAAATTAGCAACAGAAAAATGAACAAAAGGACCACTTTAGTGTTCGGGATATGGATAGAACCACATGATTTAAGACTTTCCACATCGAAGAGAGAACCCCCACAGATTGCATAACTTAGAAGCAACAGTTACAGTGGAGGATATGGGAAGGGAAACTCCCCAAGTTTATGTAGCATTAGATAATCATTAGGGAGACCATCAATTAACAATAGTGGAAGTTGAAGTTAAGATTTCTATGCAATCAATTTATGTTTTAATTGATCTAGGATCTACTCATAGTTATGTTTCTCCAAAATTGGTTGAATGTTCTCTTTGAAAAATGAAGCATAATAAGTCATGGTTAGTTCAATTATTTATAAGAACAAAAAGAAAAGTGGGTGAAGTGGTGATGCAATACCCCATAGAGTTTAATGGAATTCTCACATAAGTAAATTTAAATGTCCTAGTATCACGATCCTATATGATGCTCTTATTGGTATGGATTGGTTGGAAAATCATAGGTCCAAGGTATATTGTTTAGAAAAAGATATTGAATGCATTGATGAAGAAGGAGGGTCGAGATTGGTAAGAGGAATTTCCAAGCAATTTTCAGTAAGGCATAGTTCAGCCTTATAGTTAAGAAAGTTTTACAAGAAAGGTTGTCAATTATATGCAACCCCTATATCAAATTATTTAGAGGACAAAGGCCCAAAGATAAAACATTATCAGTTGTTACAAGAGTTTAAATATGTTTTCTCAGATAAAGTTCTGATACTACGACCAAAGAGGAACATATGATTTTACAATCGATCTTGTTCCAAGGGAAGTAGAAATTTCCAAAGCTACTTATAGAATGATCACACCAAAACCAGTAGAATTAAATATGCAAATACATGAATTAATGGACAAGAAGTATATAAGACCAAGTGTGTCTCCTTGAGGAGTGCATGTGTTATTTGTCAAGAATAAAGATGAGAATTTAAGGTTGTGTATTGATTACAATAAGATAAATAAAGTGACAGTAAAGAGTAGGTACCCATTGCCCAAAATTAATGATTTGTTCGATCAAATGAAGGAAGCCAAAGTGTTTTAAAAAATTCACTTGATATCTGGTTATCATCAAGTGAGAATAAAATAACAAGACATTCACAATACAACTTTCCAAACAAGGTAGGGCCATTATGAGTTACAGTGGTGTTGTTTGGACTTACCAATGCACCTGCCACATTCATGTACCTCATGAATAATTTTTTTAGCAAAGATTTGGGCAAGTTTGTGTTAGTGTTCTTAGATGAAATTATTGTTTATTCAAAGAATGAAGAAGAGCATGGGAAACATTTAAGAATGGTATTTCAAGTTCTTAGAGAGCACCAATTGTATGCAAAGCTAAGAAAGTGAAAATTTTCTCAAAGATGGGTACAATATTTGGTTCATTTTATTTCAGAATAAGGAATCTCAATTTATTCAGCAAATATCAAAGCCATAATGGATTTTCCTACTCCAAATAATGTTATAGATGTTAGATATTTTATGGGTCTTGCAGGATACTATAGAAGGTTCATTGAGGGATTCTCCAAGATTTCTCATCCGGTTACATTGATGCAGAGGAAGGATGTAAATTTTGTATGGTTTGAAAAATGTAAACAAAGCTTTCAACAGTTGAAGAAGTTGCTTACTAGCATTTCTATTTTGAAGATTGCATATCCAAAGAATGATTTTGTAGTTTGTATGAATGCTCACATTGAAGGATTGGGTGGTGTGCTTATGCAATAAGGATTTGTGATTTGCTATGAGTTTAGAAAATCGAAAGAGTATGAAAATAATTATGCAAATCATGGATTATAATTAGCATCCATAGTACATGCTCTCAAGATGTTGAGACATTATTTATTGGGAATAAGTTTCGAGCTTAGGAAATACCACATGAGTTTAAAGTATTTGTTTGATCATCCAAGCTTAAATGCTAGGAAAGCTAGATGGCTGAAATTTTTGTGTGATTTTTATTTTGAAATCAAACATGTAAAGGGAAAAGAGAATAACGTTGTAGACGCCCTTAGTAGAAAATTTCATGTAGCAGCCTTAAGTGTTTGCAAATTAGATTTGGGACCAAGAGTTCTTGAAGCCCAAAATAGTTATGAAACGTACCTTCAAGTAAAAGAGAAATTGCAATAGAGAAAATTAGTGGAGTGAGGAGGCGTATAAGGAGTCGGTCAGCCAGGATTCCTTTCCATCCTAAGGGTATTAACGATTTTATATTCATCTTTACTTGAATACGTAGGATTCACAGTAGTCCCTTGCTCTTCTTGACTTCATAACTCGAGATTGACAATTACTTCTTTTGTTAAGGGTGTAGATCTCAGTACTTCTTGACCTGAGAACTCAGAATTTGTAACTTCTTATTCTTTTCTAGTCATAGTCCCTTCTTTGTCCATGAGTGTCGACGCAAATCCTAGCTCTGCTTCACCTGAGAACTTGGGAGTTGACATAACTTGTTCCTTTATGATAGGAATCCCTTGTTCTGATGCAAATGTATTCTCTATTTGTCCTAAGCACTTGGAAATCGCAACATCTTCTTTTGGATTCCCTTCCTTTCTATGGGTAGTAGCGATTTTATATTCATCCCTGCTTGAATACGTAGGTGTCAGAGTAGTCCCTTGTTCCTCTTGATTTGGTAACTCAAGAGTCAAAGTCACTTCTTTTGTTGAGGGTGTAGATTCCAACACTTCTTGACCTGAGAACTCGGAAGTCATAACATCTTATTTTCTGGTCATAGTCCCTTGTTTTGTCATGACCTGAGAACTTGGGAGTTGGAATATCTTGTTCCTTAATGATAGGAATCCCTTCTTCTGACGTGACTGCTGATGCATATGCCATGTTTATTTGGCCTGAACACTCAGAAGTTGCAATAGCTTCTTTCAGATTCATTTCTTTCTTGGGGGTAGTAACCTCTTCTCCTATCATAAGTGCCATACAGCTTGCATTCCCTTGCATGAAAGGTGAGATGCGACATAATCTTCCTCCTTCAACTGACTTGAGGGGTAGGATTGATGTCTTTCTAGTTTTTCTTTGTGTGCATGCTCCCTAGGTTCTTCTTTTGGCCACTATATCATTAACATTTTTCAGTTCTTTAACTAATTCGTTTAAATCTTCATGTAGAACTTGTGCCACCACGTTGATAGCCGATATTTTTGCTTCAAGCTCTTTCAGTTTTATTTCTTTATCCCATTTAAAATCATTTTCATCTTCTTGAGTTGGTTTATCTCATTTAATTTTTTTTCTTCTTTAGTTGGTTTATCTCGTTTAAAAAAATCATAAAGGACTTTATTGAACACCATTTTGTTTTATCCAAAATATTCAATTTTTTTTATAATAATAATAATAATTAATATATTGTTTTTTGGTTTGAAAACTATATATATATATATATATATATTATAATAACAAAATATTATTATATTATATATATATTTTTAAATGTATTATAAAATTTGTATAATAAAATGTTAATAAATATAAAATTATATAAAATTATTATTATTATAATATATAATTAAGATTTGCTTTTTGTTTTTGTTTTGTAGGGTTGTCATGGAATGGCAGCTACTTGGATTGGTGAGGAGGCTGAATCATGAACATGGAAACCATTGAATGGGAGCGTTGAGGATAAGATGCAATTTGAGATGTGAATGGAAGCAATGTCAGGTGGAAGGCATAAAAAATGGTGCGAAGTCTGCACAAGCAGTTGTTTGTGTGGTGTGCAGCGTGGAGGAAATGGAAAGGATTCGGAGGTGGAGGAGGTTGTGCAGCATGAGGTGGAGGTGGCTGTGTGCAAGGAGGGGTGTGGGAGTATGAGGAGTGGATAGGCATGGACATAGTTGGTGGGAGAAGGAGATGACAAACATACAATGTGGGTGGATATCAGTGGGGAGAGGGTGGAGCGCGTGAATGGAAATGGAGATGTGAATGGGAGAGTTCGTTGTGGAGAGGCATGAGAGGAAGTAAGGAAGATAATTTGGGGCAGCGAAGACAAAATGTCACTACAAGAAAGGACGATTTGTAGATGGAACAGTGGGGTGTAGGGCGTAGAGGTGGATTCAAGTGGATAGTGATGGCATGTGTTTGTTAGTAGGAGTAAGCACGGTATGAGAAAGGAGGATGGGTTGTAGCAGTGACTGCACGTAGAGGTGGATATGGACATGTAGCAAAGTGGAGTGGCTGCATGAGAAATGTGAACGTGTGAGAGAATAGGGAGTCAGTTGTAGGGTGTACATGAGAGAAACATGGATATTCATGGATAACGTGCATTTGAGTGGGAACAATGTGGAGAGCGTGAGTGTTTAGAGGATTTGGGAGGAAGTATGCAACGTAGGTGGTTGAGAGGAAGGTGGAGCGTGAGTGGGAGATAAGTGGATGCACAGGGAAGAGAGTGTGGGGGAACTTGTTGCAGGAGACTAGATCATTGAGTGATGTGAGTGGGTGTATATGAGTCGTAGAGAGTTGAGCCTGATGCTCTGACAGGTGGAGGTTGGCGTGTGAAGAAGGGATGAGAAGGGACGGTGTTGAGGCTAGCATGTGGAGGGATGAGAAGGGGGTTGTGTGCAAAGGATAGCGATCAAAGGTCAAGTGTAGGTGTAGAGGAGTGGATCAATGTGGTGGTGTTAGTTTCGTGTGGGTGTGAGCTGTGTGAAGCAGCAAAAAATGGAAGGGGGGATCCGTGTGGAGAGCTGGTGTGGGTGGCAACAAAGTGTGTGGAGCTGATAGCGCAGGTGTGGGAAGTTGGGGTTGGGAAGCGATGGAGATGGGTGTGTAGAAGATGCAGCGTCAGGTAGCTTGGGAAAGAACATGATGTAGGGTGAGGCGTGTGAATTGTGGAGCAAGAGAAACAATGGGAGGATGGGAATTGAGCAGCAGTAGATGGTGGGGAGAAGTAAGGTCTTGGAGCTGGGTGCACAAGTATGCATGGGAGAGTTTTGAGCGATGGATATGAGATTAGAATGGGATGAGTTCCAGGATCAGTGTGAGCCAAGTGTGAGCCAAAGCCTAAAGCTCTGATACCACTTGTAAAGATTCATCCTTACATTATTACCATAATTGATAATATATATTTATTTATTATTGAATTAATAATTTATTATATTGACAGCCTTACATTATATATGGAAGCTAACCTATGAATAGTTGGACCTTGAAAAGAGGTGAACTTTGACCATTAATACTAATTAACCTAATTAGTTAATTAATTAATAATAATAATATACTATTTAGGTATATTACATGATACATGTGAGATCCAATGGAGATGGAAATACTCATCTTTGTTTTGACTTGGTCCTTCTTGTGCTTTTCTTTGACTTCATCTCCCTCTAGATCTTTAACTTCTTTGTTGACATAGTTCTCCATGTCATGCTTCTTCAAGTATGAGAAGCACTCTTGTTTTCAGGAATATATCACTCTCTGCGGATAGAAGATGTTCCTCTGGTCTGAATGGTTCAGATCCGGAACAAAAGAGTGAATGACAAAGGTTGAAGACCTTCCCTGAACGTTATAGACACCTGGAATGATGTGAATAAGGTAACCATAAGACTGACTCAAAAGTACTGACACAGAGGTTGTTTTGACTGCAGAGGTAAACTTTTTCAACTTCCCTTTGAACATTGGGAAACACGACTTATAAACTTGGCTACATTGACTAGACTAGAGAGATACACAATATGATAGAAGGAATTGCATTCTTTTGAGAAGACTCGAAGGATTTACATGACTCATGGAAGTGGATCGACTTGCAAGCCATCTGAATACCCAATTGACTGAATGAAATACAGACAAGTGCCATGTTCAAAGGTAATGAAAAACTGCCATTTATTTGCAAAATGAATTGATTCACTTCCCTTAATTTCCCCATCATGACTGATGAGTGCCTCTTTTCATTTTATGAGTCCAAAGAGGGTAACAAACACTCATTGTAGCTCATCTGAAGACAAGTCCAAACTCATATGTTTTATGAACCTCAGAGAGGAGGGGTTCGTTCCCAAAAGAGGGTCTCTCAATGTTTAATTTAACGAGTCCAATGAAAGTTAACTCGATATCGTTCATGTTTAGAGAGTCTGAACAACAACGGAAGAGAACTCCAAAGGGTCCTTTTTCGTAAATAGTTCATCTGAACCGAAAAAGTGATAACCTATCGTCAGACGAATGACTCTTCAAGTACTTTAATGAGCCTGAAGAAGACAATATCACTCAAAAATATTTTCATAATTAAGGATCCCAAAAAGAGTTTAAAGAGGACTCCATTAGGTCTCTTTTCACGATGAGGGATTTTACGAGTCTGAAAAGAATAAAAAAAGGACTCGTACCTTTGATGCTAAGTTTTGAGAGAATGACCAAAGTGTCGCAATAAATGCTCAAAGACTTTTTCATTTTATGGTAGTACGAAAAAGACAAAAACAAACTCCCCAAAACTTTTGCTGCTACTGCTCTTGTTCCTACAATGACTTAAAAAACAACCGTTAAACTCTCCAATAAATGACATTAAAGGATCATGACTAATAGTTTTCACGTAATAAATGGTTTTAAAAATGTTTATAAAAGTCACCCAAATAGTAAAAAACAAAACATTTTACCATTTACCAATAGTGGAGAGCCCTTGGAGAAGTTTCTTAGCTAGATTTTCAGTTGGTGATTCTGAGAGCATATGCCGTCTGATTTACGCATTGTGAGAGTCAAGTAAGAGCTTGAACCTCACTCTTTTCATTTCATGTCTTCATTTTTTATTTTTGGGGATGTTTTGGGCATCTTGAGGGATCCCTAAAACCTCAAATGCAGGCACCTCTCTTATCCCTTGTGGGATAAGCGGCACCCCACAGGAACTGCGCCAAATACTCTTCACTCAGGCGGTGCCACCGCCTGTCTTCAACGAGACTCAGGCGGTGCCGACCGTGGGTAAAGAAAAACATGTGGGAAAGCCAAAATAGATGATTTTTGGTAATTTGAAAGGTTGATTATGTTTATAATTAGTCTTATGATTGTTTTTGGTAGGTTTCCATCGGTAAAAAATGGTTATCTGGAAAGAGAGGCAACATGATGATGATGATTCTTTTGCCAAAAGAAACGCGGGATGTATATCCACGTTGAGGAACTGTGGCCTTCTGAAATTATTTCACACACCTAGCATGGTGTCACATGAGTGTTTACTGGAACATATTCTCCACATGTGGAATCTGGAGCAACAATACTTTGAGGTGGGAGCTCACGTGTTGACGATTGAAGTAGAAGATATCTACTTCTTGGCAAGCTTATCGAGACAGGGTGCTCCTATCTCGTTGACTGGTTCCCGTGGAGGGGACATCACCACCTGGGAAGTGATAAATCACCACTGCATTCCAGGGACTAGAACATCAGGGAAGAAAATTCCAATCAAGGCGGTGGTGGATGGCCCTCTTCGCACGATCTTATTTACCATGCAGAGGTTAGTGAGGAGCCAAGGGGCTCATCAGGATTCTAGAGCACACATGCTTTATTCTATAGAGGCTATGGCATCCACAGTCTTCAACTGGGAGGAGGAATTATTACCGGTTTTCAAAGACCAGCTGATCAAGTGTCGGTAGGGAGAGTTGAAGTAGTTTGGTTTCAGATCCATTTTAGCGTGTTTCTTTTTTGAGCGGGTTCCCCAACTAAGACCCAAGGTAGTATTCACAGAGTTGAGGGCGAGAGACTCTTTCATGCTGAGGTGGGTTGGGATCATGGCCTGCACAGGAGCATGTAGGGGTAGGGTGAAGTTTGGAGACCCATTTTTCCGATGGCTGAGATACCAGCTCCTCATGGTTGAGGACTACGCATACGCGGGTACTAATTACAGGGGCGACCCTGATCTATCGCTTCCACCTAGTGCACAGTGGGGAGACATTGGTAAGAAACAAAACCCTAAAATGGAAATTGTGTTTTTATGTTTTTATGTTTTTATGTTTTATATTTTTTATGTGTAGTAACGAGACTTAAATGTTTTCATGCAGATGTCAGAGCAGCATGACCTGGGGGATTTTCCCCTTTGGATAGGTGAGCAGGAGCTCGTTTTGTTCCACAAAGTGATGACGCGACAGGGGAACTAGAGGAGAACCTAGAGAGGTTAACCCTAGACATACCAGATGCATCGATCAACGACCTCCCCCTAAGGTATCAAAGGCCCACTACAGAAGTACCAGGTCGTTTCAGTAGACTGCTACAGAGAGTATCCTGGGATATCATGTGCTACCACGAGCACCACTAGATGTATTACTGAAAGCTTATGTATTGCTTCAGGATTTCGTATGATGATGTTTTTCCTGAAAGCTCGAGCGCTTCAGATGAGGTCTCGTGACTTTTTTTTGTAAAATACTTGTATATATATATATATATATATATAAAGACTTTTACTTTCAGTGTTTATATGTCTCAAATGGAAAATGTATTTACATGAGTTTTATGTGTATTTTTACAGTTTATTTACAGCGAACCATGCTTGATTTTCATGTCATGAATGGGAAATATGCCATTCTAGGATGTAATTTGACAATGAGTCAGCAACTGTATTGTCTTCCCTAGGGATATGCCTATACATAATGGCTTCAAATGACCTTTCCAATAAACATACTCTCCAGAAGAGACAAAGAAGCATGAGATTCCTGATGGTGTAGACATGATTTAAATGACAAACCACTAGTTGTGAGTCCATAAAAACTACCAAGTTACGAACGTCCTGGGATGCAGCTTCAGTCAGAAGACTTGTGACTGCTTGATACTTGGTGATGTTGTTGGTAGCTAGACCAATGCAAATCACTCCTGAATTGACCAAATTGTGAGCTGGGGAATAAAGAACCCAAGCAGCTGAGGCAAGGTTCAAGGTGTGGCGGAAAGCACCATCAGCGAAGCTGTAAAAATCCATTTGTTTTTCATGAGTAAAACATGGTATAAACATATTTGGACACTAAACTCAAAAGCATATTGAAAATACTTAAGCACACTAAAAAGTCAAGCAATATACATGTAACACTCTGTTTTTAACAGATCGATATAAGGGCTTGACGGAGGTTCAATAGGGGTCCCAGTCCCTCGAATTTCATGTGACCACCCTTCAACGAGGAAAGTAGCAGGTGTGCTATTAACATTGGGCAGGGTTCATAATAAAAGGCTGCAATTGATCAAAGGTGGATCAACAGCTCCAAACCACTTCGTGCGAGCAAATATGCACGATCAAGACTTCCGTCCCATATTGTGAAACATGCTAATGATCAGAGGCCTTCGACGGTTGAGATGAGATCTGGGGTAGATCTGCAGCCCAATTAATTTCATGATCTATACCTGTGCGGGTAAAACCACAATCTCAAATCGCGAAAAAGTGGTAGAGGTCACGAAGATCGACGGCTGGGATGAGAAAAGGGATAAATCTATGGCTATGGTTCATTTCATAATGTGAACTAGCATGGAAAAATATCTAAGTTTCCCATTGCGAAAGACAATGGGGCCCACTCAGATCGACGGCTAAATGAAAGGTTGATCTCGATCGACTGTTAAAAACATGTCACGATCCAAAACTGCCCGCGATGTGCAGAAGAGAAAATTTGGCGGCAGGATGAGTGGAATGTGGACGGTGGACATAAAAGATTCCTTTGATCGGATGACTGAGAAAAATCTCGAGGTACAGATTTCCCATCCAGTGTGGAGATGACAGTAGAGGAGGCATTCACGCATGTAATTTACCCCATTGCAAATTGGCCGATTCCTTTGACGCCATTCGGGATATGCCTGAGGTGGAAGTCTTTTCAAGCGGCACTATTTTCCCAGTTGGAAAGTGTGGCACGTGGTTCATTTGGAAGGAATCCATGAGAGAGAAAAAGGTTTGATTCACTGAGGCGACAGACTTGGCATTTACACAAGGCCGAGGGATGCGACAAACTAAAACAGCTCGACATCGCCATCAAGGTAATTGAAAGGGCAGGAGATGGTCAAATCCGCAACCCTTGAACCAGCCTGGTAGCCATGCAGAAATGGTTTAGAATCTTAGCCATACCAGATAATATGATTGAACATCAGGAGGGAAAATCCCCACCCTAGCTCCACACATGCAACCATCGCAGCTACTTTAAGGCTATAGCCCTTCCCAAAGCCATTCCTGCTCACACTATATAACACCATCTTCCGAAGATTGTTGGGACATGGAACTGTGTAGATGATAAGAGATATAGGGTTGAATTCTGAGAAGTGTCGAAGTCTTTCATAGACAACCATGACTGTGTGGTTCGAGAAATTGGTTTGACAAGAGGTACTCTTGGTAGGGAGACATGAAATCTTTGTTTTGGTTATCCACACAAAAAAATCACCAACCATCGAGGCACAGATGTGAAATACCAAGAGGGCTTCACCCGCTTCTACACAACCTGGTCTCTGGATGTGCAGTGCATGGGTTTTGACATTCCAGCGGTGTCCCTCTGGCACTCTCGGCTACAGTCATGACCTCCGAAGTCCCAGCTCACAGTGGTGGCAGAACTGCTGGAGAAAATGCTCGTACTGGGACCAGGTGGGTCTGGAGCCTTCGACACCATTCCTAGAGGCTCCAATTGGCTATTTGGTCATGGGCGAGGAGAGGGTCAAACGCACACCTGGCTGCATGGCTCGTAGAAGAATCCTGCTCATAAGAGGAAGAAGATAGTACAAGGATGATAAGCTTCTTAAGTCGCTTATCGTCACCAAGCGTTTGGCCACCTTTTCTTCGGCCTCCTCCTATAATAGTTTTACCTGACGGAGGATGAGGTTGGGAGAATGGTAGAGGAAGGGATTCATGACTTCTTGTCAGCCTTTGAGAAACATGCACCAGTTGGACAAGGAGACACAAAATAGGTCCAAGATAGCCTGTGTGGTTGATTGACCATCAGCATGCCGCATGGGAGTCATTTTCACGAAGCAGGATGGTATGGGGCTTTGCGTTGTCAGCTTGCGTTATCACGCACCGCATCTCCATGATGTTTGTTTATATTTGTAAAACATGGAAATAGTCCACTCCTTGCACTGTTAACGTCTGATGGCGACTTGTAACAGCTTTAATTCGGTAGTGTCAGCAATAGGATTGTATAAAAACACTCCCGATAGAGGGAGAAGGGAGTTAGTGAATTGGATTGGGAAACATTCCTGAGCTGAGGCTCCCCATATGTAAAACTTGATACCTGTGTAAGAATAAATTGTAGTGAAAGAACTGTTTCTCATGGCAGAGATTCATGTGTCGTTTCTTTTCCCAACATGTAATTTCCTTTACATGTAAATGTGTTTCCTGTTTCCATTCCAGTTTGTTGATTGCTTTCATGTCTGAAACTTAGTGTATAACGATTAGGAATTCATACTCGCTATGCTCTCGCTGTTGTTCTAGGAATTTATCAATGGTTCTTCTAAAGTTGCATGGAATTCATCTCGCTAGTGCTCCATGAAATGGACTATCCCTTCGTGTCCTCTAATTGCCCGCTAAATATCTCTTGATTGGGAAATCAGTGGTTATCTTGCCTCTGTTTGCAATCCCATGTCATTCTTTCCCTTTGTAATCATTTCTTAGATAGGTTTCGACTCCATTTTCCCATGGTTCCTTGCCCCCGGTAATCCCTCTTTTTGATGCGGACATCAAGCATGCCTCTTTGAAGAAGCTTCTGGACAAACTTGAAAACCGTCTAAATTCTTGCACCTTCTGCTCCCTCAATCTCCCTAGTCGTGCGGTCTTGCTCAAGTTCACTCTGCAATCCATGCCTTTATACCTCTTCTCATTTTTGGCAGCCCCTAAATGGGTCTTGAAAGCTATCCAATCTCTACAGAGGTATTTACTCTAGGGATGCAACAACAATAATCGTCATTGGGCACTGGTAAGCTGGGATAAGCTCTGTAAAAAAAAAATGGGTGCCTTGGCATCAGACTTCCTGAGCTGAACAATCAAGCGCGCTTGAAAAAAATTTGGTGGAACTAGATTTCTAAAAACAACTCCCCTCGGACCAAGTTGTGGAACAAAAAATATGCCCTGGATTATATCCCTCATTCCCTAATCAAATTTGACGAGGATACTCCAGGATCTCACATTTGGAAGGAGGCCAACAAGCACAAAGAGCTCATCCAACATCATAGTTTCTGGGAAATAAAATATGGGGACAAAGCCCTCTTCTGGTGTGATTCTTGGAAACAATTACCTAGTCCAAAAAGTCTCCTCCTTGACCCTGATAGTCAGAACTACATTCAACTCCATGCGCACCTCAAAGTAGAAGAGTACTGGAAAGCTTCGAATGATGGGTTCCGCCAGTGGAAAGATCCCTCCACTTGGCACATGTCTTCCAGTAAAGATCTAACGGACACAATTTGGCCCGAAATATGCAGCCGTTGTCTCAAACAAAATCTTCGTACAAATATCATTCATTGGGGACATAGGCTATTGGGTACCTTCTCGGTCAAACAATCCTATGATATCTTGTTAGCCCCGCTGGAAAACTAGGCCACCACTATTTGGAACCACATTTGGAAGGCCTCCCACTGGCCCAAAATCTCTCATTTTCTCTGGCTTCTTATGCACCGTCGGATACTCACTTGGGAGAATCTGGTTAGAAAAGGGTTCCAAGGTCCCTCCAGATGTTGTCTCTGCAACGAACAATATGAAACCATAGACCACCTTCTCGACACTTTCCCCTTCATTAGCTCTTTGTGGGACTACGTTGCTGAAGCTTTTCGGTGCACTAATAGAATCAAAGGTAATTCTATGGATTCTCTTCAACAATGGATGGATTCACCTTTTGAAATCAAAATCCTCAATCAACTTTGGACTCTCACCCCGAGATTCGTGTTCTGGAGCACCTAGAAAGAGCACAACAACAAAAATTTTAAGGACATGAAAGGCACGGTCAGATCGCTCTGGGATTCGATAAAAAATAATCTTAAGGAAACCATTCACTCTAAAGGTTGGACGACTGCTGACCTTCCCACTTCTCAGAGTGAAAAAATCATCTTGGAGGCCTTAGCTTCAACTCCACCGTCATCCCTCTTACTATTAGTAATCCCATGATGTGTATTGCAAGCCCCTTGCAGTGGGATTCTCCCCCTGCAGACGTCTTCAAAATGAAATTTGATGGTGCCTCCAAGGGAAACCCAGGAAAAGTTGGTTTCGACCGAGTCATTAGAGACCACAACGGAGAGATCATTCATCTTTTCTATGACGACATGGGTCTTGACTCCAACAATGTCGCAGAATTGGAAGGCATGGTAGTAGGTTTAACGATAGTTTTCAGAAGAAATCTTCTTCCTTTGATTGTGGAAGGTGACTCTACGATCATCCTTTCCCTGGCTGCCAAAATTCACAATGGCACGTCAGTTTCCAAAGTCACCACCAGTTGGTTCCTTGTGCATGGTTTAAGTCGTCTAGTCACACTCCCACAGAGCATGCAAGATCTCACCTTTCACCACGTGCATAGGAAAGCCAACACTTTAGCAAACTACCTGGATAACTCGGGACTGAACTCATTATACAACCTAGTGGAAGGCATGTTGTAGGATCCCCTTGATGCCACTATGCTACTCAAATGCAAACATATAACTAGGTATGACCTGTCCATCACGGATGTGGGTGACAACACAGACGCTCATCTATGCACCACACCTCGGCCTGTGCACCCACCACGTGGTAAGAAACATGTGCCCGACACATCTATCAACTACGACATCATGAGCTCCCAGATCCTTCGACATTCCTCACACATGGGAGATGAACTGTATGTCTCTTCGGCACCTGTGACAAGGGTTGGTGACACCTGGTACTCTTCCTAGCTTTCATGGATTCACAGGGATATTCAACGTGCACATGTACTTTGGCAGGGAAGACAGAGGTTATTTGTGCCATAGAGAATTATTTCACCATCCTTGTTGGGTTAAGCTTGGCTCTGAGCATTTCTGGGTTCACCGATCTCTTGAAAGTTTTTCCTCCACCATAAGGTGGCACCTTTGTTTGGTTGGGTTTTCTCTGCAGTGCTTAGCTTGTAGGTTTCAGTGAGTCAAGGTTCAGCTTGATTATCATGTCAAGAAAGAGGAAAATGTCGCATCGTGCTAGCTCAGGCAGGGGAAAACCCCAGCGTGGATGCAACCTACAAGTCACTGCAGACTATGAAAACCATATTTCTCCTCAGGTCCGCATCCTTGTTGAATACTGGGAGGCAAGGGTCCTCAACCAGAAGCTCGCTTCCAGACAGGGAGGAAACCAGGTAAATCACTATTGGCTCATTAAAAACATGTTATGCAATTTAGTTGAGGATATGCTCAGCTACTGGTCAGATGCCAGGGACTCTGTCCTTGTCATGAAAGCCAGAATGGCCGAAATTGACTCTCAGCTCATGACCCTGGATAATACGTTCGCGTGGAAAGGCACGGTTGGTATCACAGGGCATGGTGGACTGGGAGGAGGTGGCAGTGGAAGTACGATTAGGGGCGTTCTGCACATTGGTTGTGGGGGAGGTGGAAGTGGGAGTACAACAAGTTGCACGAATGCGTCTCCATAGGCACCACCTTTCCCCATCCCCTCGACAATGTAGCCGCTCTTCAAATGTTTGAATATCATGATAGGCCAGAATTCAAAACATCAGTAGCAATCACCTCGACCTGCTCCTAAGGCCACTACCAAGATGTCTAGCCCTTCGCAGGAAGAATGATATGCATGCCCTATCATCGAGGAAAAACTCCCGTCCTGAAGAATACTCTCCTCATCTATAGAAATGACTTATCGTTTCAGGTTTCTATGCAATAGTTGTTAAGTCTATTTATGTCTCTATCTCTTTTTAAATTTGAACCCTATAACTATGTCTATGTCTTTTATGTTTTCTAAAACTTGGTACTCGGCAAGTCTTATAGTCATGAATAATCTCATCTCTGGTTCTCATAGATGGCCCTCTGTTTTTTAGAGGCTTGGGCGGTGGCTTCACCTCCTGAGACCTCCTATGATTAGGCCTAATTTTGTACATTTTGTCCTTATATTTTAAAAGATCTGTGCAACTTACAAAAAAAAACATAAGATATACCTTGAGAAAAGTCATTAAGGGGCAAAACCAAGCAAAAGTGAGGATTATGCGTTGCTATTTTTTCCTCCAAATATGCACTACAAATACAAAGAATACTCTTTATGGAATTTCCTATGACTCTACAGCTAGAATGGATACCACATGGTCTCCTACTTCCTATTTTCTATTCTAGTATAAACTCTCATGATGTTTCTCAACTATGAAACAATGCATAACATCAAAAGAATGGAACCCCTTCTTTTCCTAGCGTCCCAATATTTAACATATCTTGATAGTCATCTAGGGTTAGGTTTAGGGTTTTTGCATATCCTAACTCTCGATTAGGGATAGGTTTTTGGAGCTCCTATAATGTTTTTAAATGTCCACAAATGATTGGCTCCACATGTGTGAGAAATAAGAGTTGATGCAGAATTTAATCGGTACCGTGGTGGTCAACTCGATAGGTCAACTTGCATGAGGCATAACTTCCTCATACATACTAAGTTTGAGGTGATTCTTTGATCATTGGAAAGGTATCGAAGTGTGGAATCACATGAAGTGGCATAAGCATAGAAATTTAGGCCCCATAAAACATCATTTAAACCCTCAAATAGACCCCAAAAGGTTATGGACCCCAAAACTACAAAGTGAGATCTCCCCTTAAAATGGACACTACAAGACAATTCACCCAATACTTTAAGCCTGAAAGCACCAAAATATATGCCAAATATATATTGATCCATTTTGGATCAGACCCCCCAGTTTAGAGAAACTTTGGGTCCCCAAAATATTTTACTAAATGAGGTGAGGAAGTTTTTCCTCTACCTTCTCCGTGGTGTACCATTTAGCCTTGGCTGGAAAGTTTCCTTTCAACCCCACCTGTTAGAATTCCTAATATTCTCTCTTGGTTGTTCTGGACATCTTCTGTGAAACCGTGTCTTTTTCTAACTTTGCTTAAGCCTGTGGTGATAATTCCTCTACAGAAGGTAAGACCTTCTTAGGTTCCTATTCCAACATGGAAGGTTCATTGAGTTTCATATTTTCCACATTCACTACTAAGTAAATGTCCATATATGGGGGTAGACAAATTATGAAGGCACTATCTCCTACCTTATCCAACACTTCAAAATCATTGTATTATAGTTCCTTGACATTGTTACCAAGACCTTGTAGTCTTTCCTTAGTCAAGTGCAACCACACTCTATCTCCCACCTTGAAAGTTTTCTCAACCCTAAGTTGATCATGCATTTCATTGTACTTTTCTCGTGACTTCTTCAATGTCTCATGTACATGCAAATGGATCTATTGAATCCTATTAATGAATTTTTCAAGTCTTAATTCTTCACAAGAGGTGTGTTCTCTCACTCTCCCTTGATGTCCATAAACAACATCTAGGGGTGAAGGCTGCAGATATCCAAAACAAGTTTCAAAGGGTGAATTTCGAATGGAAGTATGGACTTATCTTTTATAAGAGTACTATATATATATATATCACATTTTTATCCCAATACTTTGGATGCTTCTGATTGTAATCGCTCAAAAGATGCAACTATAATGCCCCCATTTTAACCTTTAGAATGTATTGGTTTTATATATAAATTGTGTATATGTGATGTATGATTCCTACCATGGATCTCAAGGCAAAGGACCCGCTAATGAATGCTCGAATTTAAAAGGAAAGTATTTTATATTTAGCAATCCATGTGCTAGTAAGCCACGAGAAATTGAAAAAAAATGTAAATATTTATAATGCAAATTAAATTCCAAGAGCTGGCTATGGAAGCAACAAAAATGAGGGGGTTGTATGTATCCACTAGGGAGAGGTGAAGGGTTGTGGGATTGAATCCATTGTTTCCAAGTGTCATTTTGAGAACCCATATTGACTTCCCTTGTTGTGCTTTAATTTTGTTGTAAGAGGGTAACTGAGAAATGATGGTAGTCAGAAGGCCATAGTTTTTCCAAACATGTTTGAAGAAGAGTTGTGCAGTCTGTTGTGTTGTTGTAGTCTTCTTGCATGGAATGAGAATAACCATCCTGGAAAATCTGTCAACTGCTCCTAAGATCATGTCATGTTGATGTTTGGCAGTAGGATATCCCACCAGGTGGTCCATATAAATAGATTCCCGTGCTCAACTAGGAATCGACAAAGGCGTATACAATCCCTGTTGTCAATCTGACGATTTAGAAATGGAACAAACCATTCACGATTGAATGTACCTGTTGACGTCAGATTTAAGTGAAGGCCAATAAAAATACTTTTGGAGGATAACAAGAGTCTTTGCTAATCCAAAATTTCCTACATTGTTGTTGCAGTGCACGCCCCAAATGAGTTGTTGTCGATGCTCACAGGTCTGTACACAAAGCTGCCCAAGTTTGTATAGAAAGGTATATTTCAAGAAGTAGTAGGTAGTAGAGAATGTGTCAATTTGAAGCTATCGATAAATTGTAGAAAATTCGCAGTCTACTGAATACAATTTTAGCCAAATAGTGGTGTCGTAACCTTGCATACTCATCACTGTAAAAAGTAGAGTAATGGGTGGTCGAATGAGACAATCGGTGGAGGAATTGGATTTACCTTTCCAATACTTATTTACCAATTGAAATTGTTGTAGGTAATTAATCCACTTGAGTTGTCGAGTTGTTTGTAGCTTCGACTGGGACGAGGTGAACTGTAAAGGCTTATGGTCAGTAAAAATGATCATTTACTTCCCAAGGATGTAATGTCTCCATTTACTCAGGGCTTGCACAATGGCATACAATTCATATCCATATGTAAAATACCTTATGCCAATTCCATTCAAAGTTTCATAATTAAAAGCGATTGGGTGACCGGTCTGAGTGATCACTACACCCAAAGCATAGTCCGATGCATCCGTTTCAATATAAAAACACTACAACAAATCCTTGAATTAGCATCCCTTTTTAGTTTAATGTTTTTTAACATTGCGTGGTCAAACTAGACGCTAAATGGGACATGTCATGGACAAAACTTAAAGCGTCCCAAAAAACGTCTTTTTTTGCTTCCTAAATAGCATCCTTTATGACATCCAAAATAACGTCTTTTTTTTTGCTTCTAGAATAGTGTCCAACTTTGCTTCCTAAACAACACCAAGGTTTGCTTCCAGAATAGCACCCAACTTTGCTTCCTAAACAACGTCAAGGTTTGCTTCCTAAATAACGTCCTTCTTTGCTTCCTAGCGAGTGTCCACTTTTGTTTCTTAAATGACACCCTCGTTAGTGCCATATTTTCATCCTTAATAGCACCATGTCAGTGTTATATTTTTGACATTAATCTAGCATTATATTAGGATATTTAAGTGAGAGAATAAAAAGCACAACAATCAAACACAAGAGATAATGAACACAGTGTTTTTCCTTGGGGAAACCATAAATGGAGAAAACCCCACAGCTTTCTCAGAGATAGAATCAACACCAAAAATAAAACCCCAAAATAGTAAGATGATCTCTCGACAGCAGTAACCTCTTTCTTCCTAGCCACAGTGTCTTGTTCTTCCTCAGCTATGCGCTACAACTGCATGTGAGTGAGTGTGTGATAAATATAGAGGCTAGCTCTCTATTTATACTAATTCCCAACTTGACTAAACCCTACTAGGGCCGACTTCTCTAGGAGATTCTAATAACCCTAGTGCCCCAGAACTGCGGGGAATTTAACCCTTGATCAATAGGAGGGTTACCCACAATGACTTGACACGACTTGTTTACATTATAGAACCTCCCGATAGGAACATCGAGGCATGACATGACTCAAGTACATTATAGACACATCCCAGAATAAGCATCGGGGTACAATACATAAGATATACAGGTGAATACATTCCAAAGTTACAATTATATCAACACTTCCTATTAAATAGGAAGGTATTCTCTCAACACAATTTATCAGCACAAGTATTCTTCTCTGTATCATCTGGATCATCATCAATTCCTCCTCATCTTAAATTCATCTTCATCCTCAGATTTGGATCATCACTGGATCTGGATAATCATCACTGGATCTGGATCATCACTGGAATATCATCACTGGATCTGGATCATCACCAAATCTGGATCATCACTGGAGGATCATCTATGGATCTGGATCATCACTCGATCTGGATCATTACTGCTGGATCATCATCACTGAAATCATCATGGATGCTATCTCATGATTCTTCTTGTCACAGGAAGTTCTACAGAGCTAACCCTTTTTCATGCTAGTTGTAGGCCTAGCCTCCATGTAGGTCTTCTTCAGTGCTTATATCTAACACCAAGTCAGAATGGCCCGCCCAGCACTTATATCTAACCATGAGAGGAACACATCCAACACCATGTCAGAAAGGCACGCCCAACATTCACATCTGATCATGTAGGAACCAATCATATAATCACATCAGAAAGGCCCAGCAATCACATCCAATCATGCAGGAACACATCCCACAACCCTATCGGAAAGGATCAGCACTTATATCTAGCCATGCGGGAACACATCCTGCAACCATGCTAAAAAGGCTCTGCACTTACATCCAGCCATGCGGGAACACATCCTGCAGCCTTGCTAGAAGGGCTCTACCCTTACATCCAACCATGTGGGAACACATCCTGCAACCATGTTGGAAGGGCTTGGCACTTACATCCAACCATACGGGAACACATCCTACAACCATGCTGGAAGGGCTCTGCACTTACATCCAACCATGTGGGAACACATCCTACAACCATGCTGGAAAGGCTCTCAACCCCAGGTTGAGGGTTCCTGGTAACTGACTAGGTGCCTCCATTCTCCAAGAGAATGGAATCAACCCTTATATCTGGTCAAGTGGGAACACATCCCTCAATCACATTAGAATGGCCATGCACTCATATCTGATCATGTGGGAACACATTCCACAGCCATATCAGAATGACCCTCAGTCCTAGAACAAGTATTCCTAGTAACTGATTAGGCACCTCCATTCCAAGAATGGCAATATCCCTTATATCTGATCATGTAGGAACCAATCCTACAGTCATATCAGAATGGCTCATTACTCATATCTGACATGGAAGGAACCAATCCTCTCACCATGATAGAATGGCTCATCCCTTACATCTGACGATGGAAGGAACCAATCCTCTTACCATGTCAGAATGGCTCACGGACTCATCACTTCCCCTTGGAAGGAACCTCGATTTGGAGACCACCAAGCTTCTGACCGAAGTACTCAAACTTCACTCTGGTTAATGGCTTCATCAACACATCAACTATATGTTCATCCGTCGCAACCAGGGATAATTTTAGGGGAGAATTTTAGCCCAGTGGGACATTTTTCCATGTTTTTCTCCTTAAAAAGATTCACCATTTTGCATTTTTTGAAGCCTTGTTTCGCCCAATTTTGATGGGGTAAAATTTTTTCACCCTAAAAATCACCAAATTATTATATAAACGATATAAAATCCTTGGAAATTAAAATATTTTTTGAAAAATATCGCCATTCATTTTATAGTTGGTGTTTTAAGAATTGGTAATATTTTCCAACATTTATACACTTTTAAATAAGTATGGTTCCTTAAAATCATCCCTGGTTGCAACATATTGGAGCTTCACTGCTCCCCTCTGCACCATATCCCTGATATAGTGATATTTGATCTCGATTTGCTTCGACTTGTCATGGAACACTGGGTTCTACGACAACTTCACACAACTCTGGTTGTCGCAATATATACAAGTAGAATCTAACTGGAGATCAAATAAATCAAATAGTAGCTTCCTCAGTCATACTGCCTCACAACTAGCTGAACAAGCTGCGACATACTCTGCTTCAGCTGTACTCAGTGCCACACAGGATTGCTTCCTGCTAAACCAAGAGATCACACCTGATCCCATACTAAAGCAACAGCCTGAAGTGCTCTTCCTATCGATGGCACTGCCTACCCAATCTGAATCAACATAACCCTCCAGGTTAATCTTCTAACTCACCTTATACTTGAGCCCATAATCAACTATACCCCTTAGGTACCTCAGAATATGCTTTGCAGCAATAAAGTGAACATGTCTCAGATCTGTCAAGAACTAGCTCAAGGTGTTCACAGCAAAGCAAATATCTGGTCTCGTGTTCATCAGGTACATCAAGGACCCAATCATCTGACGATACATCGTAGCATCAACTGCTTCTGATGAAGCATCACTCAATAGCTTTAGGTTCGATGCAATAGGTGTGATCATGGTCTTGCAGTCCATCATCCCAAACCTCTTTATGATCTCTACTGTATATTTCCCTTGTCCCAAGGAAATTCCACCTGCATTATGCCACACCTCCATGCCTAGAAAATAATGCATCATACCCAAGTCCTTCATTTTGAACTCGACAGCAAGCTTCCTCTTCGTATCAACAATCAACCCATCCATACCTGTTACAAACACATCATCTACATACAGTAGGAGCATCACTGGGTTTCCATCTTCAACCTTGTAGTAAAGGTTGGAATCTGCTTTACTCTTGGTAAAGCTCAAATTGGATAGAAAGTTGTCAATTCTGTCGTACCATGTCCTGGGTTCCTGTTTCAAACTGTACAGGGCTTTCTTCAATCTACACACATGATAATCCCTATCATGTGTCTCAAATCTGAGTGGTTGTTGCACATATACTGCCTCTTCCACTACACCATTCAAGAAAGCAGTCTTGACATCCATCTGGTGTATCTTCCATTTCATCACTATAGCCAGGGCAAGTACTAATCTGATAGAAGTGTATCTGGCTACAGGTGAAAAAGTTTCTTCATAGTCTATTCCTTCTTTCTGGGAGAAACCACGAGCAACAAATCTTGCTTTATATTTTTCTTTGCTACCATCTGCAACATGCTTGAACTTGTAGATCCATTTGGAAGTTACAACTGACTTCCCTTCTAGTCTTGGGACAACATCCCAAACATCATTCTTCATGATCAATTGATACTCTTCGATCATAGCATCCTTCCATTCTTTCCGTTCTGCCGCTTCTTCATAATTGGAAGGTTCTTTATCGATGAAATCACATAATAATGCTACATACCCGGAGCAGGATTTGGTCCTCTTTCTTTCTCCATGATTCTCTTCTGGAGCCCCATATCTTTCTGCACCTTGGATAGCTTCTCGTACCCAAGCAGGTTTCCTCTTATGAGGATTCTTCTCCTGAGGTGGATCTACAGGTTCTTGTGGTTCTTCAAATTCTCGTTCTTCTTCTTGAGTTTCTTCATTCATGGTTGTATCATGAATTCTGGGTGCTTATTCAGGTTCTTTAGCAAGTCTCTTTCTGGATTTGTTGTAAGTTGAGTCTTCATCAAATGTCACATCCCTGCTGATGTTGATCTTCTTGAATCCTGGGAAGTATATTCCGTAAACCTTCGAGCTTTCAGAGTATCCCACAAATATACCCTTCTTTCCTTAAGGATCTAATTTACTTCTCTTCTCTTTTGGAATGTGTATGTACACTGGACAACCGAATATTTTGAGATGGCTGACTTCTGGTTTCTTGAAGGAAAAGACTTCTTCAGGTGTCTTGTTCTCGAGTACTCTGTGTGGAGTACGGTTCTGTACATACACCATTGTTCTAACAGCTTCTTCCCATAGATGCATAGGAAGATCTTGATCATGAAGCATTGCTCTTGCAGCTTCCATGATAGTTTTATTCTTCCTTTCTGCAACCCCATTCTATTGTGGATTATATGGAGTGGACAACTCCCTCTTAATCCTTGAGTCTTTGCATAACTCTTTGAATTCATTTGATGTGAATTCTCCGCCATTATTTGATCGAAAAGTATTGATCTTCTTTTCAGTGTGGTTTTTGATCAAGGCTTTGAATTCCTTGAACTTGCTAAATACTTCATCTTTGTTCTTCATTAAGTAAATCCATGTCTTCCTAGAAAAGTCATCAATAAAAGAAACATAGTATACATACCCTCTCAGTGAACTTGATGACATTGGACCGCATACATCGGAGTGGATGATTTCCAAGATTCCTTTTGCTTTTCTCTCACTACTTGGAAACGTCTTCTTTGTATTCTTTCCTTCCGCACATCCTTTGCAGACTCTGTCATGTTTTGCTTGAATTTCTGGAAGACCTTCAACAACTTTGCTTGCAAGTGGTAGTGCTCTGTAATGCACATGTGCAAGCCTTTTATGCCATTTTGCATTTGGCTCTACTGTGTCATGGACCAAGGCTTATTCTGGATGGCCCTTGAACTTGTATAATCCTCCTTCTTGTTCTCCAATCACTACTACATCATTAACAGTATTTCCCTTTGGCCACATGATGACTTGGCCATCTATAAATGCAACCCTCATTCCTTTTGCATCTAATACAGATATGGAGAGGAGATTCTTCTTTAGTCCTGGTACAAACAATACTTCCTTCATTGTCATCGACTTTCCAGAGTTTAGCTTGTGGGAGGATTCCCCGCTACCTTTTATTGGATACTGGTAGTCATCTCCGAGCTTCAGCTTGTGAGGTGATTCATGTTCTGATAGTTTCACAGAGGATTCCTTGAATCTTTTCATATACTTGGAAGCCCCACTGTCTATAAGCCAATCTTTGCTTCCATGAGTAATGTTTCCGGTGAGAGCAGAAATCAAAACATATTCTTCATTACTTGAAGAATATTCACTTTCATATCTGGTTCTCTTTGTGGAAGGTTCATCATCCTCTATAGCATGAGTCTTCTCTTGTTTCCCTTCTTCTTATGGGAGTTAATCTTGCTTCTAGGATAATCTTTGGCACAGTGTCCTCTTTCATCACATGTATAGCATCTTAATTTAGATCATTCCTTTCTAATGTTATCTTTATGGTGAAAGGTCTTACCTTTGGAGTGATGAGAGTTTCTTCTACATTTCTTGGAGTGAACTGTGAGAGCTTGATCTTCACTTCCCATATTCTCTTCTCGAGCTGCTATCCGAGCTTCTTCTGAGAGCATTCTTCCAATAGTCTGTTGAACTTGACTAACTTCTTTTTGGCACAGATTCCTTGAATAAAGGAGTCCCATGATTTAGGGAGACCATTCAAGGTGGTCATTACAATATCTGCATCTTCCACTTCTTCATATACTGCTTCCAGTTGTTCCTTGATCTAAGAGACACTTGTAAAGTAAGAGTATATGGTTTCTGCATTCTAGATCTTTACATTCTTTAGTTGGTTTCTCAGAGACATCTTCCGGTTTATGTTCTTCCCTTCAAACAATTTGGTTAGGGCATCAAACATAGCTTTAGGTGTCTTTAGGGAGGACACTTGTTGTATGAGGTGATCCTTGATTGAATCAACAATAATCCTCTTTTCCATAACCAACTTCTTCTTGTGTAAGGCCTTAGCCTCATCTCCCTTTGGAACTGGAACCTCCTCATTGATATAGGAGTCCAACTCATTTTCTTCCAGGACTAGGGAGATCCTATACTTCTAGGCTCAGAAGTTATTAGCTCCCTCAAGCTTTTCATCAAGCTTGGTATGACGAGACATATTAACTGAGAAACTCAAATGGAAATACAAAATATTTAGATCTTACCAGGTCAAGATGTCGGATCTAGATTTGGAGCTGAAATTCTGCAGTGCTGGTTCAGGAGAAAATTAAAGTTTTGCTTTTTCGGAGTTCTGTCCAACCAAATGCTTTGATCTTGATCTCTAAACTTCAATTTTGGGGAGGAGATCAATCCAAGCCTGGGCTCACTGAAAAATTCCACTTCTATGGAAAGCCCTAATTTTCGGCAGTAGTGTCGGGTCCAAAACTGAAAAACCTCCGAATTGTATTCTGCTTTGACAGAAAGATGCACCCAAGGGAGGAGAGTTATTCCAACCTTCTTTTGCTGAAAAACTATGGAGAGAGATCCACAAAGTAGGAATCCCTAGTTCCCGCAGCTGTACAGTGTCTTCTTCTCAGGTTAGCTCTTATACCATGTTATATTTTTAACATTAAGCTATCATTATATTAGCATCTTTAACTAAGAGAATAACAAGCACAACAATCAAACACAAGAGACAATGAACACAGTGTTTTTCCTCAAGGAAACCATAAATGGAGAAAACCTCGCAACTTCCTCAGAGATAGAATCAACACCAAAAGTAAAACCCTAAAATAGTAAGATGATCTCCAGACAACAGTAACCTCTTTCTTCCTAGCCCCAGTGTCTTCTTCTTCCTCAGCTATGCGCTACAACTGAGTGTGAGTGAGTGTGTGATAAATAGAGAGGCTAGCTCTCTATTTATACAATTCCCGGCTTGACTAAACCTTACTAGGGCCGACTTCTCTAGGAGAGTCTAATAACCCTAGTGCCCCGGAACTGCGGGGACGTTAACCCTTGATTAATAGGAGGGTTACCCACAATGAATTGACATGAATTTTTTACATTATAGAACCTCCCGATAAGAACATCAGGGCATGACATGACTCAAGTACATTATAGACACATCCTCGAATAAACATCAAGGTCCAATACATAATATATACAGGTGAATACATTCCGAAGTTACAATTACATCAACAGTTAGCATCCAAATTAGCATCCATTTTTGCTACCACTTTAGCATCCCATTTTGCACCATGTTTTACTTCCAAATTTGCACCAATTTTTGCTTCCTTTTTTGCATCATGTTTTGCTACCAAAATGACGCCAAATATTTCTTCTATTGTTGCACCATATTTTGCTTCCTATGTAGCGCCATGTTTTTCATCTAGAGTAACGTCTTATTTTTCTACCATATCAACGCCATGTTTGGCTTCGTCATTAGCGCCATGTGTTGCATCCTTTTTAATGCCTAGTTTCACGTCTCTCATGTTTTGGTCACTAATTTAGTCGTTTTTAGTATTTAACCGATATTATAATATCATTAGGGCATGGAGGAATCGAACCACCAACCTCCTGCTTGTAAGGCAGGCGCTCTTCCATTGAGCTAGAACCCTTTAAGAATTTGAGAACCTAACTTACAAAGTCCTCTATAATGGTAAAAAGGATCAATACAAAAATTTGAGTATCTAATGGTCGAACAAGGCAACAGAGAAAGAAGCTTTTGTAATACCAGAAAGGACACTCATCAACATCAATAGTGTTGCATGCATTAGAAGATGACAATGTAATAGTACCAATTTGGTTACCTAAAATCATGTAGCTTGGGCATTTTGGTTATATCATGACCTAATAAGCCATGTGATTAGAAATACACATTAGTGCATGCACATGACCAGAAAAAAAAAAGCAATGTTCCACCAGTCTAGCTAGTAGCCAAATTATGACAGTCTGGTGACAAACATGTAATATCTTGCACCTTATTCTAGTAGACAAACAATTCTATTGTTGGTAGGCTAGTTGCATGTGATTACACACGAGATAAGTTATAACTTATGTAACAACATAGTTACCTACATAAGATTAGTTCTAACAGAGTGGGGAAACAAGAGTGAAAACAAAGAGAGTGTGCCTTGAAACATATTTTATATCATTGCAATGAATTGTGAATTGTCGATTCAAGCATTTAAAAGCATGAGAATTGAGAATTAACTCCATAAATGCATATGGGAAATAGCATGAGTTCTATAAGGAAACTTAATTCCAATGTCTTTAAAGATTTGTAAGGTGCAATAGGAATAGACCACTCACTAAATATGTTGGGGGGTGGGGGTTGAAGGTATTATGGAAGGAATTTTCAGTGGAAATAGCATACACTAAGAATCTACAATATCTTCCTGAACATAATAAATGGTGAGTACAAAAGAGTAATGTGGCTGAACTACATCGAGTGGATAATGGTACTCATTATGATGAATGGATCAAAGGGATCAAAAAGAAAATTTAGAGAAAAGATTACTACCATTTCTAAAATACTCACCATTCCAAGAACTCCCTAGGAAGGGTTTGTTGGCGTCCATTTCTTGTCATTGTTTGGGAACTTTTCCAGGTTGTATCCTTCAGAAGATGGGTCTGATCCCATAAAACAAATGCAGTAACAATCATTTCATCCTGTAGAGCATATTTTATGCCCTCATTTGGATATAAAGGAAACGAGCGTAAAGTTTAAGAAAAACCAACAAGAATCTTAGGTTAGTCTGACCTAATATATTGCTAGTAATCAAATACTTAACATAAGTCAACTATGATAATTCATCTAGTTATCAGTGAGAAGCTAAATTTACCAGGATATAGATAGATATATGTACATATATGAGAACAATATGGATACAATATGGTTGGATATGCATATATAAAAATACATGTAAAATATGTCTGAGCATGTACAATACATGTATTTCCTAATATTTCCATAGTTTTAACAAAGTATTTCCCTTGGCTTAATGTATTTCCTAATAAAATGCTCTACAAAAATAGCTATTGACCCATTTTCCATTTTTCATATGGCATAGAGTTCCTATTCAAAACATTCTTAAGCTCACAGCTTGGCCCAATGGAAGGGTGCTATCCTCAGTGGGGGTTATTGAATAGTTAAAAAATGTATAGCTGTTTTTTTTTCAAAATAAGACCCAAATATGTACAAGTGATAAAGGTTTTCATAATTTCATATAAACTAAATGTGTACCTCATGAATATGAGCTTGCTTTTGAAAAATCCTATCCTCATATGTTCCAGCAGCCTGAATAAAATGCTCCACCCTGTCCAATATTACCTGCATGACAAAATGTTCCACATTTTAGTGTGATATCAACTTAGTTGGAAATGCTAGCTCTATCCAAACCAGTTAACACCCTTTCAATCAATGTTCAGTAATTTCAGACACACGAGACGTCCTATAGCCTTTATAAAAATCCATGTGCATTTGAAATTTCAGAAAGAGAAAACATTATACAACTTTAATGCCAACAATTGGATAAAGCTGGTCAAGATGAACTTGATATTATTTCCATCAATCTGGGGACATGAGATCTTGCAATTCAAGTGATAATTAAAATTTCAAAGGCCACACAACTTCAGATTGCAAGATCTAGAAGACCAAAGTGAAAATATCACAATATCTAGTAACATATAGTGAAGTCCTTCGGTCAACATAATATTTGCCAACACAAATTATATAATAAATGCAATCAGTGTCATAATACCTCTACCGCTTCTGTCAAATATCCACCCATTACACTAAATTCTTTCTTGTATACAGCCATGAGAAATATAATTGCACTAAATTCTTTCTTATATACAACCATGAGAAAATTAATTGCGTACTAACAGTCAGGAACTCCATCTCTTACTACATGTACGAGGACAATCTACTGATGTAATTTAGGACAAGCCATTTCTCTTCTTCTTGGATGACAAATCTAGCCATGAGTCGATAGAATTTGTTGGTGTAGAGTCTGCATGGACTGGTCTTTTCATTACCTTAGCTACTACAACTTCTTATATTGCTATTCAATGTACTTGGGCGGGTAAAACTCCTTTCGGATGTACTTGACAAATTTCTCCCATGTGTTTATGGTCTCCTTCTCGCTCCATCTTTGTCGTTAAATTCTCCCACCAACAGTGCACAGAGGTTAACATCTTTAAGGATGAAATGGTAATCTTTTCAGTTTCTGAGAGTTGATTCACAAAGTAATAGGATTCTAATTGTTGTACCCAATTGTCTACAAATTCCGCGTCAATATTTCCTTCACGATTCAGTATGTCTAGATTCATCTGCACTTTGAATGGACTGATTTTGTTAGAGTTGGATCTCGTCGAGGATCCTCCGGATGTTGAAGCAAATCACGTGAGAATCTCATTGAATTGGGTGAACACTTCAGTTCATTGTCGAGCGAGTGCCTTCTCTGTGAGTTGCTCTATCTCGTCAATTGCATGTCTATTGTCTGTTTCTTCAGCCATCTTCTTTGAATTCGAAGGTAGTGTCTACTTGGATTGTTGAGTTTACGAGTGTTTTTGAACATACATAAGTCAAGTAACTTTGATAGAAGCGTCTACATAACTTAAGCTCTAAATTTTCTCTGCTACCAATGATCCGGGTTCCCAGGCACACGTCAAAGGAAAACATTTTGATTGAATGAATTGAGCACTGTTATGGCGAAGCATATTAAAATAAGCAAAGCAGGAAATTCACTACACAAACAAAAAGTATACGCGAACACAAAATATAAGAGTTCGAACCAATCTCTATTGTTCTATTATGCTCTATTACTTGCTTGTATATTACAATAGTGTGCATGCTTACATAGAGCACTGAGACGCTTGTGTGACTACCCATTACATTGAGTTACAAAGGAGTTAGAATGGTTTGGAAGTTCAACCATTACAGACAACTAGAAAAAAGAGAGACAATTTGTCGTAGTCGTGTCGAGATGCTGGTCGACGATGCATGTCGAGATGCGAAACCTGTTGAGGTTTGGACTTGTCGAAGTTGACAAACATGCCAACTACTGAGTGGATCACAATATGGATGATGTGGATATTCTTCGATGGACTCTCAATTGGTACCACTAATATTAATGTGCAAAACAAGTTCTTGAAACTTGGTATAAGAAGAAGAAAATTACATTGCATGACATTTCTCCTAATAAAGAAGAAGGGCACACATAAGCATATGAAGAAGTCCTTATAGTTCAAATAATTGAAATATCTACACATTTCTTTCTATTTTTTATTGAATTTTATTTGTACATATATCATATTTCTAAAATAATGTAGAATCTTGTTCTTAAGTTATTTGGGTTAATCACAATAGAAAATAAATACTAATAATGCTAAATCTGATTATTATATTTTTACCAAGTTTTGCATAGCAATAGTGTTGAATCTGGTTATTATGTTTTTAACCACATTTTCTTAAACCATATGCTAATATTGTCAAATCTTGTCACTTCGATTAAAATTTTTGAGTCATTTATATGAAATTGAAACATACCTCAAAAGCGCAATTTTTACCAAATTTTGCATACTATTAGTGTTGAACCTGATGATTATATTTTTTACCAAATTTTTTTAAACCATATGCTAATAATGTCAAGTCTTGTAACTTCGATTAAAATTTTTGAGTCATTTATATAAATTTTTATATGAATTTGAAACAATACCTCTAAGCCCAATCACAAATACATAAAGCTAACATTACTATGATTTTGCTAACATTACTATGATTTTTCACAATTGACAAAATTATTAGAAATACATAAACATAAGAATCATAATACATTATCCAATTATACGTGAAAACAACCCATTAAATAACCACTACACAAAGCAATATTAAATATTGTTATGGAGATATGAATCATTAGATGAGATCCAACTCTTCATATCTCCTTACCAGCATTAAATATTGCATTTTGTGATGCTTCTTGAATGCACCCCTCATAGTAAAAGAGGAGATAATTTTATCTCTTTCTAACAACATTTTCAATCACAAAAATATCACATTTAATCCATTTATATATTCAAATTTTACATTTAATCTATTTATATATTAAAAATAATAATAATTTGAACAACACAAAAATCAAATGTTAATATTTATTACTAATTGTATAAAAGAGGTGTATTTTACAATCTAGTACTTGCATGTTCATTTAGAGTTGATAAGTATCATTTATATAAAATAATAAAATATTATTAAAAATAACATATCCACTTAAATTAAATTTAAATTATATAAACCTGAATATATATAAAACAAGATAAATTAAAATCATAAATATTGAATTATACATTTAGTCAAAACATCCAATCTAAAAAAGAGTTAAATATTAGATTATACATTTAATCAAAATTTCTACTCTAAAAAATAGAGAGTTAAATATTAGATTATACATTTAATCAAAACCGATTTGATCTCTCCGTGCTTAGTAAAGACATATTGAAAATTAAATAGATCTACATACGTACGCTCTTCGACTCCCCTTCAAAGAAACATAAACAAATTTATACTAATATCAAGATTTGACCAAAACGTATTGAAAATTAAATAGATCTAGAGACGTATGCTCTTCTACTCCTCTTCCAAGAAGCATAAACAAAATGGGAAGCCGTCGTGTACTCAAAATCCGCCGTGTACTCAAAATCCGGCCGTTGCGGAGCCACTAACGTATTCGTACTGGTGAGGTGGGTCGAGAATCCATGGTGCTTTTCATACGACCCATCCACACCTTCACCGTTTCGTCAAGGCTTCCACTGTAACAGATAAACGAATTCACGTGGAAATCCATGATAGTCGTGGCTATGCATTTCACAGGAGCGTTGTGGCCCTCCATCACTGCAATGCAACATATTCCCGTGCCGCCCGCTTCCCTTTTCCAAACACGAATGGTTGAATCAGCCGAGCCACTCAACAGCATCTCGCGAACAGTCTCCAGACAGAGCACAGACTGAAGGTGGCCTCGAAGAAAGCCGGAGTGATGAAATATTCGGTCGGAGAATTGATCTTCCTCCCAGTAATGAATATATCCATCGTAACAACCCGCGTACAGAACGGGCGAGCCATCGGGGCCGAGGCAGACGGCTTTCACGGGTGATAGTTGCATGTTAAGAGTCACCATTCGCTCGTGCTTAGGTTCTTGGGCACGACGCTGCCGCGTCCATACCTTCACCCTGTTGTCATCGGACCCGGTGAACAGAAGCCCATCGTGCCGCACGACGACGGCATTGACGGCCTCAATGTGCGCTTCGATAGTCGCAACGCACTTCGACTCCGACACTTTCCAAACCTTCACAGTTTTATCCGATGATGCCGAGTACATCAAATCGGTGTTTGCATCGTAAGCAAGGCAGGTCACAGTTCCCGAGTGTTTCGCCCTGCGGGTGCCGTGGTCGTTTACGAAGGGCCTGAAAAAATTGTGAAATCTGTTCAACTTGGGAAGCGTGGCCACAGGCGTATCTTGTTGTCCCCATGAGCGCTCAAAATTTGATCACCGGCAACGAGCATAGCCTTGACGTTGCCCGACCCGGACTTGAGACAACTATGTTGTGCGAAATCCGGGTGTCTACATACCCTTATGCTTTTGCTGTTAGAGCCCGTGTACAGAAGGCCGTCTGCCGTAATCGATATCGAATATATTTGCCCGCCAGGCTTGACCATCGAAGCAACGCATCTAACAGAAGGAGAATGAGGGACTTCGGGCGAATTGAAGCGCAGCACCGTCGTCCAGGGAGACGGAGCGTAAGCGTTAGAAGAGGCCGTGCTGAAGCGCCCCGGGGAGACGCTGCGATCGGATGGAGACGGGGAATACATTGGATTGATGTAGTCGGGATTTATCATTTCCCAAACTTCGTTGCTCATTTTTTTCCCTCGGCTTCTCACACTTATGATCATCAACTTCAATTTTATTTATCTCCATGTTCTCTTGTTTTCTTTTATGCTAAGGAGCCTTCCTTTCACCCAACTACGCGATATGAAAGGCAGTCACCCTGCATTATCACGTGGATGCTAAATTTAAGTATGAAGTACCAAATTATTAAGCCGCATCAGTATGGTAGATGTAATTTTTATTGGGTACTAGTAAGTACAATTCGTACAGATCCATAGAATAAGCACCCATCAAGGCATTCAAGAAGCAACCATCAAAATTGAACTGTCGGAGGCCTTTTAATGTGGTTGTATTAAATGGTTTTGCAGTAGGTTGAGTATTGCTTGTCTTTTTTAGATGGCTAAAATTAATCAGCGTGCTTTTAGATGGCTATAATTTTTAATTTAACATTTTATAACAAAAGTGTAATCATTATATTAAAACTATAAAAAGTGCTAAGTTTTACTCAAATAAAATAGTTTTTATATAATGTTCAAATTTTGCTTACATTAGATGTTTCATGAAATTATTACAAGCATTAAGTTTTGAGATTTTATTGATTTATTTATTAATAATAAAAAGATAAATTTAACAAATTAAAAGTAGTGTTAACTTAATTTATTTTAGTCAAAGTCACATCCAAATTTATGACTCTTTGTTATTGATCATATCAAAAGATACATGATACAACTAGGTTTCTTTTTGTTCACATCAAATTGCTTAATTCATGATCTTCATGACAATTTTGAATCTGGAACATTTTTAGTTGTAGTTTCAAATTAAGGTTGGTTAAGAGTTGTACCTACAAACATCGTTAATTCTTTGTATAAATGGCATGCCCATGAAGACAATCAGGCATGCTAGCTTTGAATTCCAAAGTGATTCTTTTGGCTGCATGTTATTTTGTTAATATGAATAAAACTCTTATTGAGTTGTATTTTTCTATTGACCATACCATTGAACTAGTTATTTCCTTTGTGTTAATTTATGAATATATGTATCTTCTCTCCACTTTTCTTTGTTATTTTTTCCAATGTGTTTGTTTTGACACCAAATGTTTGCTTTGGAGATAGAGTGTACTATTTCATTTTGAAAATAATTAATACAATTTAAAAAGTTTGTATGGAAACTTGATGTTTTTGATAGATGTAATAATTATGGATTTATTGATTTATTTAGTTGCATAAGTTATTATTGTCAAATGAAATGTAATTTGTTTTGGGCTTTTCATCTTAGAAGTGCCACATGAATATATACTTTTCAAATTGAAATTAAGACCCACCTATAACATGAATATATACCCTGCAAACTGAAATTACGACCAACCTTTCAAATTTGATATCTAATGGACACCACCACTACAACTCATTTATGGTAGTGATATGATAAATAATCCTAACCATTTCTTTTGAGATTCATATTTTTCTTATTTAGAATTTACATTCATAATGAATTAAAAAACATTTAACTTTAAATTAAAATAAATAATATCATATATAATAATGCTAGCCATTACTTTTGAGATTCATATTTTTTTATTTCGAATTTACATTCATAATTAATTAAAAAACATTTAGCTAAATAACTTTATATATATATATATATGATTCTCTAACTATAACTTAAAATAATACTATGTATGGCCTTAGGAGAGTAGTTTTAATGAAGACTATTTTAGTTTAAATAATGTCATTTATTTTTTGTTTTTTAACTATAAATAGTACTATGTATGGTTTTAGGGGAGTAATTTTAACAAAGACTATTTTAGTAACTAAAATAATATTATGTATTTTTTTGGTTTTAAACTATAACTTGGAATAGTATCATGTATGGCTTTATGAAAGTAACACAATCATTCTTGACTTGTGGTAGGTGAAAGTGAATAAAGCACCTTAAGAATTTAAAGATTGACTAACGGTTTCAATTAACCATTTAACTAAGCCCATTTAAAACTTAATCAAGATGCATTTAAGCATAATAAGATACGACTATAATTAAATGAACCCTCATTATAAAATTGTTACATTGTGGTTAATATTGTTAATTTGCTCAATAAAATCCAAAATATAATTAATATCCTTCATTATAAAAAAATTTACACACTAGTTAATGTTGCTAATTTGCTCAATAAAATCCAAAATATAATTAAGGCATATTTGTGTATAGCCTTATAAAACTACTTTTAACAAATACTATTTTGGATTTTTAAGTATAGCATGAACTAAATAATGTCTAGAAATAGTTTCAACAAAGATTTTTTTTTGGCTTTTTAACTATAACTTGAAATAGTACCATGTCTTTTTTTAACTATAACTTGAAATAGTATCATGTGTGTACCATGTATAGCCTTTTTTTAACTATAACTTGAAATAGTATCATGTGTGTACCATGTACAGCCTTTTTAAACTATAACTTGAAATAGTACCATGAATAACCCTTTTTTTAACTATAACTTAAAATAGTACCATGTATAAGCTTACACATGTAGTTTTAACAATGACTATAACAAACCTTTGTAAAGTACTATTTAAGTTGAAATAATATTTTTGTCATAGAATGTGACTTACACTATTTCAAATTTTTTAATAATTCATAGTCTTAAAATAGTACCTTAAGTTCTTCTCCACCAATCACATACCTCAAATATATAAAAGATTATTGGTAAAAGCCTCATTTCTTACTTGGTTTCTAAAGACTTGATAGTTTTTCAAATGAATCTAGAAACATATGCAATAAATCATTTATCAAAGACATAAATGTAATTGGTGCACAACACAAACCAAATCATTGATCCTATAAAACTATCTATACAATGTGATCTTCAATGTTGGAAAATCTAGTAGCATTTGTATCCTATGCTTCACTTCCCTCTTACCTCTTAGGAGGTAGAGCTTTCGGCTCTTGGAACACTTCCATGTATATTTATCAATGTTTCTCCAACTTGTACATCTCTATAGAGATGCCTTTACTTTTACCTATTTACTTTCTTTCTACTTTCAACATAAAGTTTTAAAACCTACTCATTCTTTTAAACAAAATAGAGATTATACCATAGCATTCACACTTAATAATTTCACACCTTTTATTTTTTTCATATAATCCCACACATAATAATTTCACACCTCTTATTTTCTCTATAAAAATTATAACATATAAAACCTTAATGTATTCCATAACATCCAAAACCCTAATTAAACAAATACAAAACGTCGACAACATCCAAAACCCTAATTCAGTAATTGCAAAGCCACTAACTTATTCGTAGCCATTAATTTTCATACAACCCATCCAGACCTTCACTGTAAGCTATAAACGAGTTGACGTGCAAATCCATGACAGCGGCAGCTATGCATTACACGGGACCGCTTTGCCCCTCCATCACTGCAATGCAACATATTCCCTTCCTGCCCGCTTCCCTTTTCCAAACACGGATCATGGAATCAACCGAGCCACTCAACAACATATCGCGAACAGTCTCCAACAGAGCATGGAGTGAAGGTGGCCTCGATGAAAGACGGAGTAATGAAATATTCTGTCGCAGAATTCTTCTTCCGGTGAAGAGAATCCGCGGGTGTGGACGTTGGGATTTGAGGGCAGCAGCGTCCAGGGAGACGTAGTGTAAGCGTTAGGACTCGGGAGACGGGGAATGCATTTGATTAATATAGTCAAGGTTTATCATTTCCCAATCTTCGTTGCTCGTGATCACCCACTTCAATTATATTTATCTCCATGTTCTCTTCTCTTCTTTTATAATCAGGAGGCAATACACCTTAAAGCCCGTCACTCTGCATTATCGATGCTAAATTTTTGAAGGCACACGGTTTATACTCCATATAAGTTTAATTGAATTATGAAGTACAAAATTATTAAAGCTAATAGGTGATGTACTCCGTTTAAGTTGAAATGAATTATGAAGCACAAAATTATTAAAGCTAATAGGTGATGTACTCCATTTTAGTTGAATTGAATTATGAAGTACAAAATTATTAAAGCTATTAGGTGATGAGTGGACAACAAGCGCATTATTGGTTTATAGTACTCCGTATAATTGGAATTGAGTTATGAAGAAGGTGA
>LPNX010028940.1:46557-68249 GCA_001517045.1 Pseudotsuga menziesii | reverse complement strand
ATCGCTCTTGGAGCGATCCGAGCGATCCGACGGCGGACAGTGCGACCGCCGTCGCATTAAATGCTCTACTGCATGTAGAGTATTGCTCGCAATCCGACGGCGGACAGTGCGACCACCATCGCATTAAATGCTCTACTGCATGTAGAGTATTGCTCGCAATCCGACGGCGGACAGTGCGACCGTCGTCGCATTAAATGCTCTACTGCATGTAGAGTATTGCTCGCCTATGAAGAAGGCTGTTCATATTTCTTCAATTTTGCATGGCTATACCTAAGGAACTCGGTGGAAATATTCTGCCCAGAGAAAGAGGAATTTTCTTGGGCTCCGGTCTAGATAAGAATGTTCTCGCTTCCTCAGGAATACTGGGACGAATCCACCCTACAAGAGATTGGAAACACCTTGGTAAATTTTGTTCGAACAAAGGACCAAACAAGAATGAACAAATGCACCTCCTATGCCAGGATTCGTGTCTACATGCACACAGCTCAGGTTCTTCCGGATGCCATTTGCCTCTCCCATGAAGATAGTGACTAGATCCAACCTCTAGACTATGAGCACATTCCCTTCAGATGTCAAAAATGCCATGAAAATGGGAACCGATTCAGAGAATTCCCCACCAACAAATCACTGAAAATACAAAAGAATGCTGGAATTGATGACCAAGGGTTTCAACAAACAGGAAAAAAAATGTAATCATAGGAGACCGCTGCAAGAAAAGAACCAGAATCAGCCTTCGACAACTAGCAATAACTTCCAAGTCCTGGAAGAAAACCAGAATGACTCTGAATAGGTTCTGGTGCATGAGGAAACAGGGAAGGTGCCTCTGCCTGAAAAAGCAGATCCAACGAATCCTCAACATAAAGAGAATTTCAATGAAATATCCAATTCAAACACCAATGAATTTCAGGGGGAAACCCCATTGGATCACAAGATGACAGATCAAAACCCTGAACCTGAAGAGGAGGAAGATATGAAAGATACCATTCTAGAAGGTCTTAATCTTCTTGGTCTCGAAGATGCATGCACCAGAAAAGCTTTCAACTCAATCCCTCCCAAGCAGATCCAGCTTCAAGAAAAATCCCTAACCAAAGCCAAAGCTCAAAACCAATTAGGTGTTGCTAGCTCTAGACAAAAAGACAAACAAAAATCCCAACGCGATTCAAAAAAAGGGGTTGTAAATATGCTCTGTAGCGAATCAACCGTCTAAGCACCGCATTAGTGGAATCTGGCCAATATTCTCAGTTAACAGAATTTTTCTCCTCCCCCTCATCCGTAATAAATGAGGATGCTCTCATGGAATGTCAGAGGTCTTAATGGTTGCTCCAAACAAAAATTGTTGAAAGTGAAAATTTAGAAAGATCAACCAACTATTCTCTTTCTTCAAAAAACAAAATGTTCTAGTGACATAGCCACCAATATTATGTCCCGAATCTAGAAATCCTTGTCTCATTATCGTTGTTGATGCCAAAGGCACCTCAAGTGGTATCTCCATTAGCTGGAATCCTCTTCTTGTCACCCTGAACGATGCTTCCTCCTCTTTTCATTCTCTTTCTGCCTCTTTTCACATCCTTGGCTTCAGCATTAAGGGCTTCCTCATGAATGTGTACGGTACTCAAACGACTGATTCCAAGATGAACCTTCTAAAGCACATCGATTGGTTCCACAATAGGTACATTGATTCGCCTTTAATCATAGGTGGGGACTTTAACATGATATCCAACCTGGAGGTAAAAAAGGGAGGTATCAAGGCCCTCTAAGTCGAAGATATGGCCTTCTAAGCTACCATCAGTTGTTGTGTGCTAGTTGACATCCAAACCTCCTCTGGTTTCTTCACCTGGAATAACAAAAGAGGCGGAGCACAACAAATTGCTAAGCGTCTTGATCACTTCCTAGTCTATGATAAAATTATCACTCTTAGAGGGTTGTTGGATGCCTCTGTCTTACCCACAGTGGGGTCGGATCACTGGCCCATTGCCCTCTCTTGGCACAGTCAGGGCACCCCTCTCCACAAACCCTTCAGGTTTGAAAAATTATGGCTCACTCATCCCACCTTTATGGATTCTGTCAGCTTTTGGTGGGAAGATATGTCTTTGACTGGATGCTCCAAAATGGCCATCATGCATCAAAAACTCAAGCGGATTCATGGTCACCTTAGCTAATGGAATAAGGAAACTTTTGGAAATATATTTAAGGATAAAGAAGCCATTCAAGAAATCTTAGCTTCTCTCCAACGCTTCGCCATGGATCAAGGATACAACCAAGAAACTAAACTTCAAGAAAGGGACCTTCTGCACCAACTCAAAAAGAGATGTGAACAAGAAGAGATCTACTGGAGCCAAAAGGAAAGGGTCAAATGGTTGAAAGAAGGAGAAAAGAACACAAGTTTCTTTCACAGATCCACCATTCAACACAGAATGAAGAACAAAATAAGCAAATTTCATGCGGAGAATGGTGAGATTCTGGAGGAGCAGGAAGCAATATCTGAAGAACTAACCAGGCACTTCAATCAGCTCCTCTCGGAACCAAACCAATCCCGCCAAGAGGCTGTCACCAAGGTTTTCCATCACATCCCTCCTCTGGTCAACAATGAACACAATCACTTGCTCATGCAACCCATAACCATGCAACAAGTGGAAGTAGTGGTCAAGCAGATGGCTGACGGCACAACACCGGCTCATGATAGCTTCACCATTGACTTCTTTCACCATTGTTGGACCATGCTCAAAGAGGAGGTCCTTGACTTGGTCGAGGAATCTCCACAAAAAAGATGGATTCTACCAGCACTCAACGCCACGCACCTAGCCCTCACCCCTAAATAAATTGGCGCCCCTCACCCTGGTAAGTTCCATCCTATCTCCCTCTGCAATGTTATTTACAAAATCATCTCTAAATTGGTGACCAATAGACTGAAACGCCTTCTCCCTCTGCTCATTTCATCGAAACAATCTGGCTACATGGAAGGCCGCCGAATCCTAGATGGCATAATCTTGTCTCATGAGGTGGTCCACTCTCTCAAAACCACCAAAACCCCTGGCATGATTCTCAAATTGGACCTTTCCAAGGCCTTTAACAAACTTAGATGGTTCTTCATAGAAAAATGCTTTTAGCCTTTGGCTTCTATAAAGAATGGGTCCAATGGATCCTTTCCCTCATTTCCTTAGCCTTCTTCTCAATTCTGGTCAACGACTCTCCTTCCACTACCTTCTCTCCCTCACGAGGCATCTATCAGGGTGACCCTCTTTCCCCTTTCCTCTTCATTCTCATGGCTGAAGGATTAGGGAGAATGATTCAATCAGCTACTGCAACTCACACCCTTAGAGTTATATCACTTCACAATGCCCCACCTCTAGCTTACCAACAATTTCTAGATGACAATCTCCTATTTGGACATTCCTATGTTCAAGAATCTCGTACCATTCATTCAATTTTACACATTTTTTAAGAAGCCTTTGGAACCACTTTAAACCTTGAAAAATCCCAAATCTTCTTTTTTAATACCGGGGTTGCGACACAAAGAAATATAACCTAAATCCTTCGCTTTTCTATCTCCTACCCGCCTTCTAAATATTTGGGAGTCCCTCTTTTTGATGCGGCCATCAAACATGCCTCTTTGAAGGAGCTTCTAGACAAACTTGAAAACCGTCTAACTTCTTGGACCTTCTGCTCCCTCAATCTCCCTAGTCGTGCAGTCCTGGTCAAGTTCACTCTGCAATCCATGCCTTTATACCTCTTCTCAGTTTTGCCAGGCCCTAAATGGGTCTTAAAAGCTATCCAATCTCTGCAGAGGTCTTTTCACTGGGGATGCAACAACAATAATTGTCATTGGGAACTGGTAAGCTGGGATAAGCTCTATAAAAAAAAAATGGGTTCCTTGGAATCAAAGATCCTGAGCTGAACAATCAAGCACGCTTAACAAAAATTTGGTGGAACTAGATTTCTAAAAACAACTCCCCTTGGACCAAGTTGTGGAACAAAAAATACGCCCTGGATTATATCCCTCATTCCCTGATCAGATTTGAAAAAGGATACTCCAGGATCTCACATTTGGAAGGCGGCCAACAAGCACAGAGCGCTCATCCAACATCATAGTTTCTGGGAAATAAAAGATGGGGACAAAGCCCTCTTCTGGTGTGATTCTTGGAAATAATTACCCAGTCCAAAAAGTGTCCTCCCTGACCCTGACAGTCAAAACTACATTAAGCTCAATATGCACCTCAAATTTGAAGAGTACTGGAAACCTTCGAATGATGGGTTCCACGAGTGGAAAGATCCCTCCACTTGGCACATGTCTCCCAGTAAAGATGTAACGAACAAAATTTTGCCCGAAATATGCAGCTGCCGTCTCAAACAAAATCCTGGTACAAATATCATTCGTTGGGGACATAGGCTATCAGGTACCTTCTCGGTCAAAGAATCCTATGATATCTTGTCAGCCCCACTGGACAACCAGGCCACCCCTATTTGGAACCACATTTGGAAGGCCTCTCATTGGCTCAAAATCTCTCATTTTCTCTGGCTTCTTATGCACCGTCGGATACTCACTTGGGAGAATATGGCTAGAAAAGGGTTCCAAGGTCCCTCTAGATGTTGTCTCTGCAATGAACAATAGGAAACCATAGACTACCTTCTGTACGCTTTCCCCTTCATTAGCTCTTTGTGGGACTACGTTGCTGAATCTTTTCGGTGCACTAATAGAAGCAAAGGTAATGCTACGGATTATCTTCAACAATGGATGGATTCACCTTTTGAAATCAAAATCCTCAATCAACTTTGGACTCTCACCCCGAGATTCATGTTCTGGAGCACCTAGAAAGAGCGCAACAACAGAATTTTTCAGGACACCAAAGGCATGGTCAAATCGCTCTGGGATTCGATAAAAAATAATCTTCAAGAAACCATTCACTCTAAAGGTTGGATGACTGTTGACCTTCCCACTTCTTAGAGTGAAAAAATCATCTTAGAGGCCTTAAGCTTCAACTCCACTGTCATCCCTCCTACTATTAGTAATCTCATGATGTGTATTGCAAGCCCCCTATAGTGGGATTCTCCCCCTGCGGCCATATTCAAAATGAACTTCGATGGTGCCTCCAAGGGAAACCCGGGAAAAGCTGGTTTCGATGGAGTCATTAGGGACCACAACGGAGAGATCATTCATCTTTTCTACGACAACATGGGTCTTGATTTGAACAATGCTGCAGAAATGGAAGGCACGGTAGTAGGTTTAACGATAGTTGTCAGATGAAATCTTCTTCCTTTGATTATGGAAAGTGACTCTACAGTCATCCTTTCCCTGGCTGCCAAAATTCACAATGGCACGCGGGTTTCCAAAGTCACCCCCAGTTGGTGCCTCGTGCATGGTTTAAGTTGTCTGGTCACCCTCCTGCAAAGCATGCAAGATCTCACCTTTCACCACGTGCGCAGGAAAGCCAATGCTTTAGCAAACTACTTGGCTAACTCGGGAGTGAACTCATTATACAACCTGGTGGAAGGCACATTGCAGGATCCCCCTGACACCACTATGCTGCTCAAATGTAGACATCTAGCCAGGTATGACCTGTCCATCCCGGATGCAGGTGACAACACAGATGCTCATCCGCGCGCCATGCCTCGGCCTGTGCACNCACCACTATGCTGCTCAAATGTAGACATCTAGCCAGGTATGACCTGTCCATCCCGGATGCAGGTGACAACACAGATGCTCATCCGCGCGCCATGCCTCGGCCTGTGCCCCCGCCGCGTTGCAAGCAACATGTGCCTGACACGTCCATCAACTAGGACATCATGATCTCGTAGATCCTTCAATGTTCCTCACACGTGGGAGATGAACTGTATGTCTCTTCGGCACCTGTGATTAGGGTTGGCAACACCCTGTACTCCTCCTAGCTTCCATGGATTCGTAGGGATATTCAACATGCACATGTACTTTGGCAGGGAAGACAGAGGTTATTTGCACCATGGAGAATTATTTCACCATCCTTGCTGGGTTAATCTTGGCTCTAAGCATTTCTAGGTTCATTGAGCTCTTGAAAGTTTTTCCTCCGCCATAATGTGGCGCCTTTGTTTGGTTGGGGTTTCTCTGCAGTGCTCAGCTTGTAGGTTTTAGTGAGTCAAGGTTCAGTCTGATTATCATGTCGAGATAGAGGAAAACACCGCATCGTGCTAGCTTGGGCAAGGGAAAATCCCAGCGCGGATGCAGCCTACAAGTCACTGCAGACTATGAAAACCATATTTCTCCTTAGGTACGCATCCTTGTTGAAGACTGGGAGGAAAGGGTCCTCAACCAGAAGCTAGCTTACAGACAGGGAGGAAACCAGGTAAATCACTATTGGCTCATTAAACATATGTTATGCAATTTAGACGAGGATATGCTCAGCTACTAGTCAGATGCCAGGGACTCTGTCCTTGTCATGAAAGCCAGAATGGCCGAAATTGACTCTCAGCTCATGACCCTGGATAATACGTTCACGTGGAAAGGCACGGTTGGTATCACAGGGCATGGTGTACTGGGAGGAGGTGGCAGTGGAAGTGCAACTGGGGGCATTGTGCACATTTGTTGTGGGGGAGGTTGAAGTGGGAGTGCGACAGGTTGCACGAATGCGTCTCCATAGGCACCACCTTTCCCCAACCCCTCGAAAATGGAGCCGCTCTTCAAATGTTTGAATATCATGATAGGCCAGAAGTCGAAACAACAACAGCAATCACCTCGACCTACTCCTAAGGCTTCTACCAACACGTCCAGCCCTTCACAGGAAGAACGATATGCGTGCCCTATCATCGAGGAAAACCCCCTGTCCTAAAGAATAATCTCCTCATCTACAGAAACGACTTATCGTTTCAGGTTTCTATGCAATAGTTGTCAAGTTTGTTTGTGTCTCTGTCTGTTTTTAAATTTGAACCCTATAACTATGTCTATTTCTTTTATGTTGTCTAAAACTTGGTACTCGGAAAGTCTTATAGTCATGAATAATCTCATCTCTGGTTCTCATAGACGACCCTCCATTTTTTAGAGGCTTGGGTGGTGGCTTCACCTCCTGAGACCTCCTTTGATCAGGGCTAATTTTGTGCATTTTGTCCTTATATTTTAAAATATCTGTGCAACTTACAAAAAAAAATATAAGATATACCTTGAGAAAATTCATTAAGGGGAAAAACCAAGCAAAAGTGAGGATTATGCATTGCTCTTTTTTCCTCCAAATATGCACTACAAATACAATGAATAATCTTTATGGAATTTCCTATGACTCTACAGCTAGAATGGATACCACATGGTCTCCTACTTCCTATGTTCTATTCTAGTATAAACTCTCATGATGTTTCTCAACTATGAAACAATACGTAACATCAAAATAATGGAACCCCTTCTTCTCGTAGCGTCCCAATATTTAACATATCTTGATAGTCATATAGGGTTAGTTCTAGGATTTTTGCCATATCCTAACTCTTGATCAGGGATAGGTTTTTGGAGCTCCTATAATTTTTTTGAATGCCCACAAATGACTAGCTCCACATGTGTGAGAAATGAGAGTTGATGCGGAATTTAATCGGTACCGTGGTGGTCAACTTGCATGAGGCATAACTTCCTCATACATACTAAGTTTGAGGTGATTCTTTGATCATTGGAAAGGTATCGAAGTGTGGAATCACATTAAGCAACATAAGCATAGAAATTTAGGCCCCATAAAACATCATTTAAACCCTCAAATAGACCCCAAAAGGTTATGGACGCCAAAAATACAAAGTGAGATCTTCCCCTAAAATGGACACTACAAGACAATTCACCCAATACTTTAACCTCGAAAGCACCAAAATATATGCCAAATATATATTGATCCATTTTGGATCAGACCCCCCAATTTAGAGAAACTTTGGGTCCCCAAAATATTTTACTAAATGAGGTAAGGAAGTTTTTCCTCTACCTTCTCCCTGGTGTACCATTTAGCCTTGGCTGGAAAGTTTCCTTTCAACCCTACCTGTTGGAGTTCCTAATATTCTCTCTTGGTTGTTCTGGACATATTCTGTGAAACCATGTCTTTTTCTAACTTTGCTTAAGCCTCTGGTGATAATTCCTCTACAGAAGGTAAGACCTTCTTAGGTTCCTATTCCAACATGGAAGGTTCATTGAGTTTCAGATTTTCCACATTCACTAGTGAGTAAATGTCCATATATGGGGGTAGAAAAATTATGAAGGAACTATCTCCTACCTTATCCAACACTTCAAAATTATTGTATTACAGTTCCTTGACATTGTTACCAAGACCTTGTAGTCTTTCCTTAGTCAAGTGCAACCATACTCTATCTCCCACCTTGAAAGTTTTCTCAACCCTGTGTTGATCATGCATTTTGTTGTACTTTTCTCATGACTTATTTAATGTCTCATGTACATGCAAATAGATTTGTTGAATTCTATTAATGAATTTTTCAATTATTAATTCTTCACAAGAGGTGTCTTCTCTCACTCTCCCTTGATGTCCATAAACAACATCTAGGGGTGAAGGCTACAGATATCCAAAACAAGTTTCAAAGGGCGACTTTCGAATGGAAGTATGGACTTATCTTTTATAAGAGTGCTAGATATATATCACATTTTTATCCCAATACTTTGGATGCTTCTGATCGTAACCACTCAAAAGATGCAACTATAATACCCCCATTTTAACCCTTAGAATGTATTGGTTATATATATAAATTGTCTATATGCGATGTATGATTCCTACCGTGGATCTCAAGGACAAGGACCCGCTAATGAATGCTCGACTTTAAAAGGAAAGTATTTTATATTTAGCAATCCATGTGCTAATAAGCCACGAGAAATTGAAAAAAAATGTAAATATTTATAAAGCAAATTAAATTCCAAGAGATGGCTATGGAAGCAACAAAAAGTGAGGGGGTTGTATGTATCCACTAGGGAGAGTTGAAGGGTTGTGGGATTGAATCCATTGTTTCCAAGTGTCATTTTGAGAACCCATATTGACTTCCCTTGTTGTGCTTTAATTTTGTTGTAAGAGGGTAACTGAGAAATCAACTCATGAAATTAATAAAGAATGAGAAAACTCAAAAATCCATATGGATGAGTACAAACTCATTTTGTTTGACCTAGAAGTCAATTTCCCTCATGGGAAATTGTTTTCCATCATCCCCATTCCATTTTTGAACAACCAGATATCAATTCTCAGCATGCTTTGGATTCCCAAAAGTGAAAATTATAGGAATCACAACCCCAATACCTATAAACTCCCCATATCCTATTCCCTGCCGCTAATACCTACAATATATTGACCTTAATTTTCACAATTAAAACCACCCCTTTATGAATGAACGTGATAATATATTTCTCAACAACGTTAATCCCCCATGTGTATTAGCCACACTAGAAAGAGGACTCCAGGTCCAAGAAATTGTTCTTTGAGCATGGCATGCAATTATCCTTGTCAAGATCTTCTTATAGCAGGTCATGTGATTTTCTAGGTTCTTGAAGCATCCCAAAGAATTCTTCTAGCAGGTTTGAAATAATAAGGAATATTAAAAGGATTCTAGAAGGAAAATTTATAAAGGCAAGGTCTCACACATTTGATGGAGAAAGCAAGACAAGTCAAGAGGTGAAAGCATGGCTTCTTGGAATGAATAAATAGTTTAGGAATTATGATTAATCAGGAAATGAAAAGGATAGAATTTCCATTTACAACCTCAACAACCTAACTTTAATTTGGAGGGACCACCTCATGCAAGTAAAATGAATCGAGGAAAGTAGGATCAACTCAGAGCGATTTAAAAAGTATTCCAAGGAAAAAATACCTATCTACCAGGTATTATGATAACAAAAGGAAGGTTTTCAATGAACTAAAATTGGGATGGAAATCTATGGAAGAACATGTCCACAAGTTATTGGAACTGTTGAAATATTTAGATTACATTAAAGATGAAATGATAAAAAATTAAAGCTTCCTTCAATTCTGCATCAAAATTTCAAAGAGAGGATTGATTTTGTTATTCCACAAACCCTTGATGAAGCCATTAGAATGCAAAAGCACTACTTTGAGTGGAGCAAAGGAAAATCAGAAGTTCATCCAACATGTAAGGGAAATCCAAAATGAAGGTTTGACGTGAGGAGAAGTGGAATCAAGACTCCATTTAAAAATCAGCCAAGAAATTTCCAGCAAGGACAACAAGCATGAAGTGAAATTAAGCTGACATTAGCAGCAGAAAAATGAACAAAAGGACCACTTTAGTGTTCGGGATATGGATAGAACCACATGATTAAAGACTTTCCACATTGAAGAGAGAACCCCCACATGTTGCATAACTTAGAAGCAACAGTTAGAGTGGAGGATATGGGAAGGGAAACTCCCCAAGTTTATGTAGCATTGGATAATCATTAGGGAGACCATCAATTAACAATAGTGGAAGTTGAAGTTAAGATTTCTATGCAATCAATTTATGTTTTAATTGATCTAGGATCTACTCATAGTTATGTTTCTCTAAAATTGGTTGAATGTTCTCTTTGAAAAATGAAGCATAATAAGTCGTGGTTAGTTCAATTATTTATAAGAACAAAAAGAAAAGTGGGTGAAGTGGTGATGGAATACCCCATAGAGTTTAATGGAATTCTCGCATAAGTAAATTTAAATGTCCTAGTATCAGGATCCTATATGATGCTCTTATTGGTACGGATTGGTTGGAAAAGCATAGGTCCAAGGTATATTGTTCTGAAAAAGATATTGAATGCATTGATGAAGAACAGGGTCGACATTGGTAAGAGGAATTTCCAAGCAATTTTCAGTAAGGCATATTTCAGCCTTATAGTTAAGAAAGTTTTACAAGAAAGGTTGTCAATTATATGCAACCCCTATATCAAATTCTTTAGAGGACAAAGGCCCAAAGATAAAACATTATCAGTTGTTACAAGAGTTCAAAGATGTTTTCTCAGATAAAGTTCTAATACTACCACCAAAAAGGAACATATGATTTTACAATTGATCTTGTTCCAAGGGAAGTAGCAATTTCCAAAGCTACTTATTGAATGATCACACCAAAACTAGTAGAATTAAAGATGCAGATACATGAATTAATGGACAAGAAGTATATAAGACCAAGTGTGTCTCCTTGAGGAGTGCATGTGTTATTTGTCAAGAATAAAGATGAGAATTTAAGGTTGTGTATTGATTACAAGAAGCTAAATAAAGTGAAAGTAAAGAATAAGTACCCATTGCCCAAAATTAATGATTTGATCGATCAAATGAAGGAAGCCAAAGTGTTTTAAAAAATTCACTTGATATCTGGTTATCATCAAGTGAGAATAAAATAACAAGACATTCACAATACAACTTTCCAAACAAGATATGGCCATTATGAGTTACAGTGGTGTCATTTGGACTTACCAATGCACCTGCCACATTCATGTACCTCATGAATAATGTTTTTAGCTAATATTTGGACAAGTTTGTGTTAGTGTTCTTTGATGAAATTATTGTTTATTCAAAGAATGAAGAAGAGCATGGGAAACATTTAAGAATGGTATTTCAAGTTCTTAGAGAGAACCAATTGTATGCAAAGCTAAGAAAGTGCAAATTTTCTCAAAGATGGGTACAATATTTGGTTCATTTTATTTCAGAATAAGGAATCTCAATTTATTCAGAAAATATGAAAGCCATAATGTATTTTCCTACTCCAAATAATGTTATAGATGTTAGATATTTTATGGATCTTGCAGGATACTATAGAAGGTTCATTGAGGGATTCTCCAAGATTTCTCATCCGGTTACATTGATGCAGAGGAAGGATGTAAATTTTGGATGGTTTGAAAAATGTAAAGAAAGCTTTCAACAGTTGAAGAAGTTGCTTACTAGCGTTTCTATTTTGAGGATTGCATATCCAAAGAATGATTTTGTAGTTTGTACGAATGCTCACATTGAAGGATTGGGTGGTGTGCTTATGCAATAAGGATTTGTGATTTGCTATGAGTTAAGAAAATCAAAAGAGTATGAAAATAATTATGCAACTCATGGATTATAATTAGCATCCATAGTACATGCTCTCAAGATGTTGAGACATTATTTATTGGGAATAAGTTTCGAGCTTAGGAAATACCACATGAGTTTAAAGTATTTGTTTGATCATCCAAGCTTAAATGATAGGAAAGCTAGATGGCTGAAATTTTTGTGTGATTTTGTTTTGAACTCAAACATGTAAAAGGAAAAGAGAATAAGGTTGTAGATGCCCTTAGTAGAAAATTTCATGTAGCAGCCTTAAGTGTTTGAAAATTAGATTTGGGACCAAGAGTTCTTGAAGCCCAAAATAGTTATGAAATGTACCTTCAAGTAAAAGAGAAATTGCAATAGATAAAATTAGTGGAGTGAGGAGGGGTATAAGGAGTCGATCATCCAGGATTCCTTTCCATCCTGAGTGTAGTAGCGATTTTATATTCATCTTTACTTGAATACGTAGGATTCACAGTAGTCACTTGTTCTTATTGACTTGATAACTCGAGATTGACAATTACTTCTTCTGTCAAGGGTGTAGATCTCAGTACTTCTTGACCTGAGAACTCAGAATTTGTAACTTCTTATTATTTTCTAGTCGTATTCCCTTCTTTGTCCATGAGTGTCGATGCAAAGCCTAGCTCTGCTTGACCTGAGAACTTGGGAGTCGACATAACTTGTTCCTTTATGATAGGAATCCCTTGTTCTGATGTGAGTGCTGATGCAAATGTCTTCTCTATTTGTCCTAAGCACTTGGAAATCGCAACAGCTTCTTTTGGCTTCCCTTCCTTTCTAGGGGTAGTAGTTATTTTATATTCATCCCTACTTGAATACGTAGGCGTCACAGTAGTCCCTTGTTCCTCTTGATTTGGTAACTCAAGAGTTAAAGTCACTTCTTTTGTTTAGGGTGTAGATTCCAACACTTCTTGACCTGAGAACTCGGAAGTCATAACATCTTCTTTTCTGGTCATAGTCCCCTGTTTTTTCATGACCTGAGAACTTGGGAGTCGGCATATCTTGTTCCTTAATGATAGGAATCCCTTCTTTTGACGTGACTGCTGATGCATATGCCATGTCTATTTGGCCTGAGCACTCAGAAGTTGCAATAGCTTCTTTCAGATTCGTTTCTTTCTTGGGGGTAGTAACCTCTTCTGCTATCATAAGTGCCACACAGCTTGCATTCCCTTGCATGAAAGGTGAGATGCCACATAATCTTCCTCCTTCAACTTACTTGAGGGGTAGGATTGATGTATTTCTAGTTTTTATTTGTTTGCATGCTCCCTAGGTTCTTCTTTTGGCCGCTATATCATTAACATTTTTTAGTTCTTTAACTAATTCTTTTATATCTTCATGCATAACTTGCACCACCACGTTGATAGCCGATATTTTCGCTTCAATCTCTTTGGGTTTTATTTCTTTATCCCATTTAAAATCATTTTCATCTTCTTGAGTTGGTTTATCTCATTTAATTTTTTTTTCTTCTTGAGTTGGTTTATCTCGTTTAAAAAAATCATAAAGGACTTTATTGAACACCATTTTGTTTTATCCAAAATATTCAATTTTTTTTATAATAATAATAATAATTAATATATTGTTTTTTGGTTTGAAAACTATATATATATATATATATATATTATAATAACAAAATATATATATATTTAAATGTATTATAAAAATTTTATAATAAAATGTTAATAAAAATAATATTATATAATAAAATATTTTATAAATTATTATTATTATAATATATATATATAATTAAGATTTGCTTTTTGTTTTTGTTTTGTGGGGTTGTCACGGAATGGCAGCTGCTTGGATTGGTGAGGAGGCTGAATCGTGAACGTGGAAACCATTGAATGGGAGCATTGAGGATAAGATGCAACTAGAGATGTGAACGGAAGCAATGTCAGGTGGAAGGCATCGAAAATGGTGCGAAGTCTGCGCAAGAAGTTGTTTGTGTGGTGTGCAGCGTGGAGGAAATGGAAAGGAGCCAAAGGTGGAGGAGGTTGTGCAGCGTGAGGTGGAGGTGGCTGTGTGTAAGGAGGGGCATGGGAGTATGAGGAGCGGATAGGCATGGACATAGTTGGTGGGAGAAGGAGATGACAAATAGACAATGTGGGTGGAGATCAGTGGGGAGAGGGTGGAGAGCTGGATGCAGGAGCGCGTGAATGGAAATGGAGATGTGAATGGGAGAGTTCATTGTGGAGAGGCATGAGAGGAAGTAAGGAAGATCATTTGGGGCAGCGAAGACAAAATGTTACTACCAGCACGGAGGATTTGTAGATGGAACAGTGGGGTGTAGGGCATAGAGGTGGATTCAAGTGGATAGTGATGGCATGTGTTTGTCGGTAGGAGTAAGCAAGGTATGAGAAAGGAGGATGGGTTGCAACAGTGACTGCACGTACAGGTGGATATGGACATGTAGCGAAGTGGAGTGGCCGCATGAGAAATGTGAAGGAGTGAGAGAATAGGGCGTCAGTTGTAAGGTGTACATGAGAGAAACATGGAGATTCATGGATAATGTGCATTTGAGTGGGAACAATGTGGAGAGCGTGAGTGTTTAGAGGATTTGGGAGGAAGTGTGCAGCACGGGTGGTTGAGAGGAATGTGGAGCATGAGTGGGAGATAAGTGGATGCACAGGGAAGAGAGTGTGGGGGAACTTGTTGCAAGAGACTGGATCATTGAGTGATGTGAGTGGGTGTATATGATTCGTAGAGAGTTGAGCCTGATGTTTTGATAGGTGGAGGTTGGCATGTGAAGAAGGGATGAGAAGGGACGATGTTGAGGCTAGCATGTGGAGGGGTGAGAAGGGGGTTGTGTGTAGAGGATAACGATGAAAGGTCGAGTGCAGGTGTAGAGGGGTGGATCAATGTGGTGGTGTGAGTTTCGTGTGGGTGGGAGCTGCGTGAAGCAGCAAGCAATGGAAGGGGGGATCCGCGTGGAGAGTTGGTGTGGGTGGCAATAAAGTGTGTGGAGCGGATAGTGCAGGTGTGGGAAGTTGGGGTTGGGAAGCGATGGAGTTGGGTGTGTAGAAGATGCAGCGTCAGCTAGCTTGGGAAAGAACATGATGTAGGGTGAGGCGTGTGAATTGTGGAGCAAGCGCAACAATGGGAGGATGGGAAATGAGCAGCAATAGATGGTGGGGAGAAGTAAGGTCTTGGAGTGGGGTGCACAGGTATGCATGGGAGAGTTTTGAGCGATGGATATGAGATTAGAATGGGATGAGTTCTAGCGTCAGTGTGAGCCAAGTGTGATCCAAATCCTTAAGATCTGATACCACTTGTAAAGATTCATCCTTACATTATTACCATAATTGATAATATATATTTATTTATTATTGAATTAATAATTTATTACATTGACAGGCTTACATTATATATGGAAGCTAACCTATGAATGGTTGGAACTTGAAAAGAGGTGAACTTTGACCATTAATACTAATTAACCTAATTAGTTAATTAATTAATTATAATAATATACTATTTAGGTATATTACTTGATACATGTGAGATCCAATGGAGATGGAAATACTCATCTTTGTTTTGACTTGGTCCTTCTTGTGCTTTTCTTTGACTTCATCTCCCTCTAGATATTTAACTTCTTTGTTGACATAGTTCTCCATGTCATGCTTCTTCAAGTATGAGAAGCACTCTTGTTGTCAGGAATATATCACTTTCTGCGGATAAAAGATGTTCCTCTGGTCTGAATGGTTCAGATCCAGAACAAAGGAGTGAATGACAAAGGTTGAAGACCTTCCCTAAATGTTATAGACACTTGGAATGATGTGAATAAGGTAACCATAAGACTAACTCAAAAGTACTGACACAGAGGTTGTTTTGACTACAGAGGTAAACTTTTTCAACTTCCCTTTGAACATTGGGCGACACGACTTATAAACTTGGCTACATTGACTAGACTAGAGAGATACACAATATGACAGAAGGCATTGCATTCTTTTGAGAAGACTCGAAAGAGTTACATGACTCATGGAAGTGGATCGACTTGCAAGCCATCTGAATACCCAATTGACTGAATGAAATGCAAACAAGTGCCATGTTCAAAGGTAATGAAAAAATGCCATTTATTTGCAAAATGAATTGATTCCCTTCCCTTAATTTCCCCATCATGATTGATGAGTGCCTCTTTTCATTTTTACGAGTCCAAAGAGGATAACAAACACTTGTTGTAGCTCGTCCGAAGACAAGTCCAAACTCATATGTTTTATGAACCTCAGAGAGGAGGGGTTCATTCCAAAAAAAGGGTCTCTCAATGTTTAATTTAACGAGTCCAATGAAAGTTAACTCGGTAGCGTTCATGTTTAGAGAGTCTGAACGACAATGGAAGAAAATTCCAAAGGGTCCTTTTTCATAAATAGTTCATCTGAACTGAAAAAGTGATAACCTACCGTCAGACGAATGACTCTTCAAGTACTTTAACGAGCGTGAAGAAGACAATATCACTCAAAAACATTTTCGTATTTAAGGAGCCCAAAAATTTTTTAAAGAGGACTCCATTAGGTCTCTTTTCACAATGAGGGATTTTACGAGTCTTAAAAGAATAAAAAAAGGACTCGTACCTTTGATGCTAAGTTTTGAGAGCATGACCAAAGTGTCGCGATAAATGCTCAAAGACTTTTTCCATTTTATGGTAGTACGAAAAGACAAAAACAAACTCCCCAAAAATTTTGTTGCTATTGCTCTTGTTCCTACAATGACTTAAAAAACAATCGTTAAACTCTCCAATAAATGACATTAAAGGATCATGACTAATAGTTTTCACATAATAAATGGTTTTAAAAATGTTTATAAAAGTCACCCAAATAGTAAAAAAAACATTTTACCATTTACCAACAATGGAGAGCCCTTGGAGAAGTTTCTTAGCCAGATTTTCAGTTGGTGATTCTGAGAGCGTATACCGTCCGATTTACACGTCGTGAGAGCCAAGTAAGAGCTTGAACCTCACTCTTTTCATTTCAGGTCTTCATTTTTTATTTTTGGGGAAGTTTTGGGTAGCTTGAGGGAGCCCTAAAACCTCAAATGCAGGCACCGCTCTTATCCCTTGCGGGATAAGCGGTACCCCATAGGAACTGCGCCAAATACTCTTCACTCAGCCGGTGCCACCGCCTATCTTGAATGAGACTCGAGCGGTGCCGGCCGTGGGTAAAGAAAAACATGTGGGCAAGCCAAAATAGATGATTTTTGGTAATTTGAAAGGTTGATTGTGTTTCTAATTAGTCTTATGATTGTTTTTGGTAGGTTTCCATCAGTAAAAAATGGTTATCTGGAAAGAGAGGCAACATGATGATGATGATTCTTTTGCCAAAAGAAACGCGGGATGTATATCCGTGTTGAGGAACTATGGCCTTCTGAAATTCTTTCGCACACCGAGCATGGTGTCACATGAGTGTTTACTGGAACATATTTTCCACATGTGGAATTTGGAGCAACAATAATTTGAGGTGGGAGCTCACGTGTTGATGATTGAAGTAGAAGATATCTACTTCTTGACAGGCTTATTGAGACGGGTGCTCCTATCTCATTGACTGGTTCCCATGGAGGGGACATCACCACCCGGGAATTGATAAATCGCCACTGCATTCCAGGGACTAGAACATCAGGGAAGAAAATTCCAATCAAGGCGGTGGTGGATGGTCCTCTTCGCACGATCTTATTTACCATGCAGAGGTTAGCGAGGAGCCAAGGGGCTCATCAGGATTCTAGAGCACACATGCTTTATGCTATAGAGGCTATGGCATCCACAGTCTTCAATAGGGAGGAGGAATTATTACCGGTTTTCAAAGACCAGATGATCAAGTGTCAGCAGGGAGAGTTGAAGTAGTTTGGTTTCGGATCCATTTTAGCGTGTTTCTTTTTTGAGCGGGTTCCCCAACTGAGACCCAAGGTAGTATTCACAGGGTTGAGGGCGAGAGACTCTCGCATGTTGAGGTTGGTTGGGATCATGGCCTGCATAGGAGCAGGTATGGGTAGGGTGAAGTTTGGAGACCCATTTTTTCAATGGCTGAGAGACTAGCTCCTCATGGTTGAGGACTACGCATACGCGGGTACTGATTTCGGGGGCGACATAGATCTACCACTTCCACCTGGTGCACAGTGGGGAGACATTGGTAAGAAACAAAACCCTAAAATGGAAATTTTGTTTTTATGGTTTTATGTTTTTATATTGTTTAAGTGTAGTAACGAGACTTAAATGTTTTCATGCAGATGTTGGAGCAGCATGACCTAGGGGATCTTCCCCTTTGGACAGGCGAGCAAGAGCTCGTTTTGTTCCACAAAGTGATGACGTGATGGGGGAACTAGAGGAGTACCTAGAGAGGTTAACCCTAGACATACCAGATGCATCAATCAATGACATCCCCCTGAGGTATCAAAGGCCCACTGCAGGAGTACCAAGTCGTTTCAGTAGACTGCTACAGAGAGTAGCCTGGGCTATCATGTGCTACCACGAGCACCACTAGATGATAGGCTGCATGATGTATTATTGAAAGCTGATGTATTGCTTCAGGATTTTGTATGATGATGTTTTTCCTGAAAGCCCGAGCACTTCAGATGAAGTCTTGTGACCTATTTTTTGTAAAACACTTATATATATATATATATATATATATATATATATATAAATACTTTTACTTTCAGTGTTTATATGTCTCAAATGGCAAATGTATTTACATGAGTTTTATGTGTCTTTTTATAGTTTATTTACAACGAACCATGCTTGATTTTCATGTCATGAATGGAAAATATGCCATTCTAGGATGTAATTTGCCAATGAGTCGGCAACTGTATTGTCTTCCCTAGGAATATGCCTATACATAATGGCTTCAAATGACCTTTCCAATAAATGTACTCTCCAGAAGAGACGGAGAAGCACGTGATTCCTGATGGTGTAGACATGATTTAAATGACAAACCTAGTTGTGAGTCCATAAAAACTACCAAGTTACGAACGTCCTAGGATGCAGCTTCAGTCAGAAGACCTATGACTTCTTGATACTTGGTGATATTGTTGGTAGCTGGACCAATGTAAATCACTCCTGAATTGACCAAATTGTGAGCTGGGGAATAGAGAACCCAAGCAGATGAGGCAAGGTTCAAGGTGTGGCGGTAAGCACCATCAGCGAAGCCGTAAAAAGCCATTTGTTCTGCACAAGTAAAACATGGTATAAATAGATTTGGACACTAAACTCAAAAGCATATTGAAAATAATTAAGTACACTAAAAAGTCAAGCAATATACATGTAACACTCTGTTTTTAACAGATTGATATAAGGGCTTGATGGAGGTTCAATAGGGGTCCCAATCCCTCGAATTTCATGTGACCACCCTTCAAGGAGGAAAGCAGCAGGTGTGTTGTTAACATTGGGCAGGGTTCATAATCAAAGGTTGCAATTGATCGAAGGTGGATCAACAGCTCCAAACCGCTTCGCACGAGCAAATATGCACGATCAAGACTTTCGTCCCGGATTCTGAAACATGCTAATGATCAGAGGCCTTCAACGGTTGAGATGAGATCCGGGGTAGATCTGCAGCCCAAATTAATTTCATGATCTATACTTGTGCGGGTAAAACCACAATCTCAAATCACGAAAAAGTGGTAGAGGTCGCGAAGATCGACGGTCGGGATGAGAAAAGGGATAAATCTATGGCTATGGTTCATTTCGTAATGCAAACTAGCACGAACAAATATCTAAGTTTCCCATTGTGAAATATGGTGGGGCCCACTTGGATCGATAGCTGCATGAAAGGTCGATCTCGATCGACTGTTAAAAACGTGTCACAATCTAGAACTGCCCGCGATGTGTAGAAGAGAAAAGTTGGCGGCAGGATGAGTGGAATGTGGACGATGGACATAAAAGATTCCTTTGATTGGATGACTGAGAAAACTCTCAAGGTACATATTTCTCATCCAGTGTGGAGATGAGAGCGAAGGAGGCGTTCACGCATGTAATTTTCCCCATTGCAGATTGTCCAATTCCTCCGATGCCATTCGGAATATGCCTAAGGTGTAAGTCTTGTCAAGCGGCACTGTTTTCTCAGTTCGCAAGTGTGGCACATGGTTCATTTGGAAGGAAGCCGTGAGAGAGATAGAGGTTTGATTCGCTGAGGTGACAGACCTGGAACTTACGCGAGGCCGAGGGATGCGACAAACTAAAATAGCCCGACATCGCCATCAAGGTAATTGAAAGGGCAGAAGATGGTCAAATCCACAACCCTTGAACCAGCCTGGCAGCCACATGGAAATGGTTTAGAATCTTAGCCATACCAGATAATATGATTGAAAATCAGGAGGGAAAATTCCCACCCTAGCTCCACACATGCCACCACTGCAGCTACTTTAAGGGTATAGCCCTTCCTGAAGCCATTCTTTCTCACACTATATAACACCATCTTCTGAAGATTGTTGAGACATGGAACTGTGTAGATGATAAGAGATATAGGGTTGAATTCTGAGAAGTGTTGAAGTCTTTCATAGACGACCATGACTGTGTGGTTCAAGAAATTGGTTTGACAAGGGGTACTCTTGGTAGGTAGACATGAAATCTGTGTTTTGGTTATCCACACAAAAAAATCACCAACCACCGGGGCACAGATGTGAAATACCAAGAGGGATTCACCCACTTCTACACAACCTGGTCTCTGGATGTGCAATGCATGGGTTTTGACATCCCAGTGATGTCCCTCCAACACTCCTGGCTGTAGTCATGACCTCTAAAGTCCCAGCTCACAGTGGTGGCAAAACTATTGGAGCAAATTCTCGTACTGGGACTCGGTGGGTCCGGAGCCTTCGACACCATTCCTAGAGGGTCCACTTGGTTGTTTGGTCGTGGGCGAGGAGAGGGTCAAATGCACACCTGGCTGCATGGCTCGTAGAAGAATCCTCCTTGTAAGAGGAAGAAGATAGTACAAGGATGATAAGATTCTTAAGTTGCTTATCGTCACCAAGCGTTTGGCCACCTTTTCTTCGGCCTCCTCCTATAACAGTTTTACCTGACGGAGGATGAGGTCGGGAGAATGGTAGAGGAAGGAATTCAAGACTTCTTGTCAGCCTTTGAGCGACATGCGCCAACTGGAAAAGGAGATGAAAAATAGGTCAAGGATAGCCTGTGTGGATGATTGACCATCACCATGCCGCATGGGAGTCATTTTCACGAAGCAGAATGGTATGGGGCTCTACGCTGTCAGCCTGCATTATCACGTGCCGCATCTCCATGATGTTTGTTTATATTTGTAAAACATGCCGATAGTCCACTCCTTTCCCTGTTAACGTCTTATGGAGACTTGTAACAGCTTTAATTCAGTAGTGTCAGCAATAGGATTGTATAAAAATGCTCCCGATAGAGGGAGAAGGGAGTTAGTGAATTGGATTGGGAAACATTCTCGAGCTAAGGCTCCCCATTTGTAAAACTTGATACCTGTGTATGAATAAATTGCAGTGAAAGTACTGTTTCTCATGGCAGAGATTCATGTGTCATTGCAAAAGCAGAAAACAGAAAAACGCACCTCGGTCGAGGGCTTGTTAAACCGACCATATTCGACTGAGGTCTTAATATCTCAAACGAGGTTTTATCAAGCCCTCGACCGAGGTTTTGTTCAGCCCTCGACCGAGGTATTTAAATACCTCGGTTGAGGTTTTTGTTCGGTCGAGGGCTTTACAAACCCTCGGTCGAGGTTTCGTTAAGACCTCGACCAAGGTAATTAA